>CAUYSK010011246.1:0-22761 GCA_963575035.1 Avahi laniger | reverse complement strand
GGTTTTTGTCAGGTTTTATACCTTTTCTGGGGGGTTACTTTTAACAAATCACACACAGGTACAAATGATTAACCAATTAGCAAAAAGACTTAAAAGTTATCCAATAAACAATAATTCTTATAAGTAGTAGAATCATGATAGGCTTATAACAAACATCAGGATCATGACAGGCTTATAATAGATATTATAATCATGGCAGGCTTAAACATTAGAATCATGGCAGGCTGGCTCGCAGTTTTGTTCGGCTTTGCTCAACTGCTCTGCGGTTTCAGCTCGCAATGCTGACAGGTGTCAGTGTCTCTTTTAACTTTGTGGTTTTAAGCAGAATCAGCACAGAAATTTCCCTAACAATATGGTAGGAATCATACGGCACGTAGCCTTTTCAGATTTCACCTTCATTCCGAAAGGATGTTTTCACAGGACTAAGAATGCTAAGTTGGCAGTTATTTTCTTTCAAAATATATCTTATCTTTTATTCTTTCAATTGAGAATTCAGCTACTAGTCTTGCTGTTGTTCCTTTGAAGGTAATATGCCTTTTTCCTCTGGATGCTTTAAAGACTTTCTTGTTGTCTTTGATTTTCTGTAGTTTTATATGATACTTGCAGATGTGGATTTCTTTATATTTATCCTACTTGGAATTCATGAGTCTTCTTGTATCTGTAGGTTGATGTCTTTGATTAGTTTCAGAAAGTCATTTCCTCTGTTACCTCTGCCAAATTCTCCTCTCCTCTCTTTTGGGTACTCCAGTTAAACATATTTTAGATTTTCTCACTGTATGCTCTCTGTCTCTTCTCCTTTTTTGTATATTTTCCATCTTTTTTGTCTCTCTATATTTGATTCCAGATATTATATTATCTCTTTAGTTGTGTCTAATAATATGTTGTTAAACCATCCATTGAGTTCTTAATTTGAGTTATTTTATTTTACAGTTCTAGAATTTCTATTTGGCACTTTTTCAAATAGGTTTTGGGGAATGCTGTGTGTACTCAGGGGCCTGGGAAGTTTCTGCCCCCACTGGGGAACTGAGTACACTGCTTGACTTACCTGTCCGCGGGAGGGAGATGTTGAAAACAAGGTTAAGTGTCCTACTGCCAGACATCAGTCAGGCCCCAGGAGAAAAACTCTACCAAAGATACTGGGAGCAGAGAGAAATCAGTCTCTACTCTGGTACTTGATCTTGGAACCTGGCACTTGAAATGTTCCCAGACGGGGAGGAGGAAAGAGCCAGACATTGTCAACTCATCACTGAAGGGCTTTTCCCTCACTGGAATTGTTTCTGCAGCTATCCAATGACTTTAAAATTATTGATTTTGGGGGTAAATTTTCTGGTGTTTTCTACTTATTGCTGAAGGACTTCTGGCATGTGCAAATTTCTATGTTCTATGCAAAAGTGGAAGTCCTGATATGCTCCTTTCCTTTTTATCCCCCATCCTGAGTTTTGTTGGAATAAACAGTGACTTTGTTTCTGTTTCACCTAGTGATTTGGAAGTTTCATGTTCTATTTCTGGTTTCATGGTTTCTTTACCAATTTTAACAAACGTTTTTTTTAAACATCAGTATTTACGTAACTCCTAATTCCCAAGAAGACAAAGGCTTTATTTTGCTTCGTTTGGTTCATCTCCTCTCTCTAGCTCATCTGCCTTTGTTTTTTTTTTTTTTTTTTTGGAGACAGAGTCTCACTCTGTTGCCTGGGCTAGACTGCTGTGGAGTCAGCCTAGCTCACAGCAACCTCAAACTCCCGGGCTCAAGCAATCCTCCTGCCTCAGCCTCCCAAGCAGCTGGGAGTACAGGCATGCGCCACCATGCCCGGCTAATTTTTTATATATATATTTTTAGTTGTCCAGCTAATTTCTTTCTATTTTTTTTTTTTTTTAGTAGAGACGGGATCTTGCTCTTGCTCAGGTTGGTCTCAAACTCCTGAGCTCAAGCGATCCGCCCACCTTGGCCTCTCAGAGTGCTGGAATTACAGGCGTGAGCCACCGCGCCTGGCCTCGTCTGCCTTTGTTGTCGCCACACCTCGCGGGGCCTTCCTCCTTCAATCTGGTCTCCTCCACGCAACGTTTATGATGAAGTCCAGGGGCTGTAACATAGCACATAAGGCACTACCTGGTCCCTACCAGTCTTTCTGGCTTCATCTTGAAAATCCCATCTCCCTAAAGAAAAGAAATATTTATTCCCTATAATATGCTGAAATAAAACTAACTAACTAACTAACTAACTAACAAAAAAAGAAATACTTGGCCAGGCGCAGTGGCTCATGCCTGTAATCCTAGCACTCTGGGAGGCCGAGGCGGGTGGATGGCTCAAGGTCAGGAGTTCCAGACTAGCCTGAGCAAGAGCGAGACCCCGTCTCTACTAAAAAATAGAAAGAAATGATCTGGATAACTAAAAATATATATATAGAAAAAATTAGCCGGGCATGGTGGCGCATGCCCTTAGTCCCAGCTACTTGGGAGGCTGAGGCAGTAGGATCGCTTGAGCCCAGGAGTTTGAGGTTGCCGTGAGCTAGGCTGACTCCACGGCATTCTAGCCTGGGCAACAGAGTGAGACTCTGTCTCAAAAAAAAAAAAAGAAATATTTATTAACCACAAGTCAGCATGTCTATAACTCCCTGAGCTGCCAGGTTGCCAATGCAGGCAAGACGGGCAATTATCAGAGGGAAATAGAACTCTACATCACCACCACCTTTCCTCCCCTTTGCTCCTTCAGGTTATCATGGTGTTCCAGGACTCAGCTGGAACATAGTAGATGATGAGTAATGGTTTGTTGAATGAATAAATGAAGGAAGACAAGAGAAGGCTTATTTCCCTAGATAGTGCTGGGCTTCCCAGGGCAGAACCCTCTGAGAGGGGGCCTCACGTGATTGTTTGATGAAGTAAGAAAAGGACTTTGGCTACCTTAGTCAGAGAGAGTTTGATCACCAAAAACAGGGTCCTTCTCAAGTGAAAACAAATGGGGAGAGGGGCTAGCAATGTTAGAAAGCACCAGTATGTCATGGAAGCCATGGCCAGGAGGAAAACCAGGCTGCTTGAGGGACCAAGAGGCCAGTCCCTGCCTTGGGGGGACCATGTGGCTCTCACCATTGCTTCTCTTTATGAACCTGCTTCATTTCTTCTTCTGCACACTGGCTTTCACTGCTTTCTTGTGCCTGTGTTGGAAACTGGAGGCCCATCCTGCCTTTCTGCTTTGAGCACTCAGGCTGCCTGGAAGCCCCTTTGTCACAATTACAACTCTAGGGATGGAGGGTCTGGATCAGATGCCTGCCCTGGAGAGGGGTCCCAGGAGTCACCGCCTCCCTAAGGGTTGTGCCAGCAGGGGTGTGGGTGGGGCAGACGGACTGAGGGACAGCCACTAGTGATGTGTAGTCAGTCTTTCCTTTTCAAACAGTGAGTATTAAGATCATTAATTTTCCAAAATTATTGAACGGTACAGTTCAGTTTGTGCCGAGTTGGAATAATTTTTTGAACTTTTCTTTGCAGCCCTGAAAAGCTCATCTGTGTGGAAAAGAACCAAAAGAGAAAAGAGAAAGAGAAAAAGACTACTGACCTAAGTCAGGCTGCTTTTGAAAGGCAGTTCCACTCCTCGAAGCTCAGCCCGGACAACGGGGACGGAAAGAAGGTGTGGTGAGCAGAGGCCTGGGGGCAGGGCTGGGGGGCACAGCTTTGCAAGGCCCAGAGGCCCACTGGTTCTAGACTCTGAGCCACTGGCCACAGCGCTCCCCCTGCGCCCTCCCAGATGGGCTCAGAGGGCAGAGGAGGCGGTGGCCTGAGAAGGGAGTGAGCGAGAGGGGGCAGGAGAAACCTCAGGTCGCCTTGGCTCAGTGCTGCTGCTGTGATGGGCCCTGGGCAGGGAAACTTTGCATGAGAAACTCAGAAAGGTGGTCAATGTGGGACCTGGGTGCCACTTTCAGGGGACAGATAGTGCCCTGCCAAGGTGTGGCTCCTAAGGTTGCCCCACGGAGCTTACCCTGGAAAGGGAAGAGACCACAGATGAGCTTTGCAATGGGGGCTGCATGTGGGCCAGGCCTGAAGGTAGCATATGTCACTTCCTCTGACAGTCCATGGGCTAGGACCCAGTCACACGTCTGCCCTAACTGTAGGGCACAGGAGCGCTGGGGAAAGTATTCTCTGGCTGGTCTGAACACGATGGCAGGGGAGCGTTTTGTGGACAGCCCCTTGTCTCTGCCTTACCATACCCAGGTTAGCCCCGTGTGGAGTTCAGAGATACGCAAAGCCTCGGACAGTTGCAGAAAAGAGAGTGAGAGAGGTCGGGAACTCGCCTGTCTCTGCCCGGCAGGAGGCCGAGGGTGGGGCGCCGGCAGGGTCCTCCCTGCTCGTGTCAGCCCCTCATCCCAACAGCCCTCCTCTTCGGTCAATAGGTTTTAGGAGCTAGGAAGCAGAGACCCTGCTCCTGGGCGGCTGGGCACAGCCGACAGAGACAGGGCCCCCAGCCTGTGGAAAGAAGAGCGATGACAGCAGAGGTTCTGGGGAGGCACCTGGCCTCCCTGCAGAGGGCGGCTGAGCAAGGCCACCGTTTGTATCACACTTGGTTGACTTGAGTTGACAGTGTCTGTGCAACACTTGGAATACTGCAAATGTGTTTTCTCTCCTCAGAAGTGGCAATAAATTGCAAGACAAACCCAAATAATAGTTACTGTTTGTTGCCCTCCTGCTGTGAACCAGAACTGTGTGAGTGAGGGATTTTGTATTCACTGAGAAGTTTCCACAGCAAGATAGTGTCATCATCTCCCAATGCTGGTGCTCAGAGAGGCTCGGTGACTGGCTCGAGGGCAGTGTTCTGTCAGGGGTCAGGGCCTCTGGTGCCAAGACACACGTTCATCCCCCCAGGGCACACTTGCTCCTCACTCGCCCTCAGATGTGGGTCTCCTTTCAGAGGGTGGAGTTATGGAGAGAAAAGTCCTTAGAGGGACTTGCTGGGGACTTCTCTCCGAGGAGAGACTTCCAGATGCTTGAGGCGCTCTTCTCAGTCCTGCCCGGGGGACCTGTGGACACTCAGGGTGCAGCCCCCCTCACGCCTTCCACGAAATAGGCTCACATTTCAGCTGGGAGAGAACTTGACTTCTCAAGGGCAGGTCTGCGCTCCTAGGTCGACGGGGTGATGGAGTTGCTGGGTGCGCTGACTTCGGCATCCTCCACAGTTCGTAGAAGTTGTCTGGCTCTGTCCGATCCTGCTGGCTTCTCTGTCCGGAATCTCACCAAAGAAGCTGCCCTATCTAGAGGGGGAGGAATGGCACTAGCCACAGTTCATCCTAGTGAGCACTGCAGTCCCCTCAGTCCTGGGAGGACGAGGATTGTTCTGTGGCTAAGGTTCCCAGTTAGCCCAGGCTTTCCCCGTAAGCAAGCAGGCGTCCCCAACCCTGGGACAGCCAGCAGTTGGCTCTGCTCAGCGAGGCTGTGTCTGACCAGCCAGACTTTCCCTTAAGCAAGTGATACGTTCAGTTGTTTTGGTTTCGTAAGTTGAGTGGTGGCTCTTATTTCTTTTATGTTTTAACCAATCAGTGCCCACCCAGGATCAGTATCTGGAATGAGTGATGGGTTTTTAAAATTTGAATTTACTGATTCTGTTTTCTATCCCTTCTTTGCCCAGGAATTATGTTTAAACATAAACAGGAGCTCTGGTGGAGGCCTGAGCACTGGGGACATTTGAATCCTTCCTGGGTCCCCCAGCTGTCTGGAGATCTGCCCCCTTAGAAATCAGGGCTCCTGCAGCCCGAGTGATCCCTTCAAAGGATCGATCTTTTCCCGGTCTTACTCAGTAATCCAGGGACTTAGTGTATAAGACCTTATTTGTATCAGTATTCAAAACAAATTTCATATTTCAAAATTCAGAAGCCAAAAAGCAGCTCAGATAGGTATAGATGTGGCTTTGACAGGACAGGGGATGGGGGAAAGACAGGGTCTCTGGGGCTGAAGGACATGTGGGATGTCACCGAACCCTTGTGCATTTCTTTACTTCTAAGTTACCCCTGAGGTTTCTACTCCACAGGGTCAGGAGTAGCTCCCCAGAGACCGTCCCTTCTAGCCATTCAAGAAACCAAGCCCCAGAAGCATGAGGTAGATTCCACCAAGTCCCAGAGCAAGCTGGTGGCAGAGTCAAGATGAGCCCCCAAGTCTCCCAGCCCCCTCTCAGCCCATCCTTCCCCATCTGACCCCTGTCCCACACTGTCTTTGGTTTTTCCCACTATACAGGAAAGGAGATTTGGTTTTGTTAAAAGCAACTTCTGAAGTTATCTTTTAAGAGCCTTTCCATGTAGAAAGTAGATCAGTCAAGCTTTGAAAGAAGTTACATTCATAAACTTACATTTTTATTCTCTTTCTGTACATGTTGGCAATGATAAAGCTTAAAGATGCATGTCCTATGAAATATGCAAAACAAGGAATTTACATAAATAATTTATACTTCAGAAACTTAAAAGTTGAAAAATATTTTCCACATTATTAGAGTTCACAGTATTTAAAGTAAATCAAGCTTATATTTCAAACTATATTGTCTTAGCAGAGAATGATAAAATCTAATCAGGAAAAAGATGATCAAGTTTCTGTGTTTGTTCAGTGCACAAGTCGGCGCTACTTCAGCATCAGGCTCCTCCAGCTCTGAGCCTGCAGCATTTCACCCCACCCCTCCCCCTCCTGAGTGGCTGTGACCTGGCAGAGGTCACATGGCATGGAATGGTTACAGCGTCACCAAACCACTCCACAGTGGACACATTCAACCAAGTAGTAATGTCTGGTGGTCTGATGCCTCATTTCCACATAATACTTTTTATAGCCCTGAAAATGGAAACCCTGGCATCTAATCACAGCTGAACATGTTAACACTATACAAGGCACTGTGCTATAGGTTTTGGTTTATTACAGGGAAGACGATGTTTGCATAGACCGCTAGCGATTTAGTGTGCAATAGAACAGAGTGCCAGCGTGTGTGGCTTTGTGACGGATGAAGCCGCATGACGCTCCCTCAGCCCGGGAGGCGCGGTCTCTCGTTCTCCAGCCTCAGCCTTGGGGGCAGGTCCCCAGGTGCCCTACAGGAGAGTCTTCTGCTCAAAGAGCTGCAGGTCAAAGCGGACCCAGACCTCCCCGGTGGGGACCTCGTGCAGCAGCAGTCGGCGGGTCACAGGGCCTTTGCTTTCCTGTTCCGTTCGAATTTTTGCCACTGGAACTTCAGTACGACCCAGGAAATCTGGTGAATAAACATCACATGAGAGCCAGGAGTCTTTCTTCTTCATAAAATTGTTACAAAACTACAGCAGGAGGAGTGTCTGAAATAGGATTCATAAAACTTTCAAATACCAAACGAGAGGGATTTTTCTAGATATGACTTTTAAGTTTAATTATAACTTTAACTAGAACTTTAAATTTTAGTCAAACGAACTTCTTTTGGTTTGCGGATCTTTGATACTGCGAATGGATACATGTAGAATGACAACAGATTTGTGTGAGAGAAGCTGCCGAGTTGGAATTCAAACCTCTCTGGTCTGAGAATGTTCCACACGTTCAGTATGCACCAGGAACACGGTGTTGACATCATATGTGTGGGTAGTGACTGGGGTCAAAGACCTGAAACACACCCAAGGTCCCCTTGTCCCCTGCCCCCGAGGAAGGGCACCCACTGGCGGCCAAAGTGAGCTGACCCCGGTCTGTGTCATTTCCCTGAGGTGTCACTGGGTATATATACAGCTGAGCAGCCTGGATCCAGACTCCAGGATCTAGAAACCGGGAAAACCTCTAGGTCTCCTAGCCGAGTTACACTTACCATCTGGTGAAAACTGGTCTCTGTCAAACATGGTGAGACACAGCACATCTTGGTAAAGATCCTTAATAAAGAACTGGCAGTTAAAATTCCACTTGGGATTTAACGTGTCCTGGATGGTTCTGGTGGTGTAGCTCTGGGAGCCCATGCTGATTTCGCAGTATGGATTGCTCTTTCCTGAACAAAACAAACCACAGACACACGTGGCGCATGTGGGTAAAATGAAGCGACTAACAGGGCCGTCCTTGAGCAGAAGCAGGATCCAAAATGATGCTGCTCTACAGACCATGGTAGCAGGAGCCACCGCCTGGGGGGCCACGTTCACTTGTGGTCTAGTAACGCGGTCTCTGTGTCCCCAACACTGGCAGCAGCAGAAACCTGGGGAGCGACTGTGAGCTCCAACGCGAGGACTGCTCCCCGCAGAGCAAAACCACCCTGTGCTTTTTGATGCAGAAGCACTCAGGAAGGCAGGCGTTGGTACTTATGGGGAAACACAGTGATAATATTGGTGTAATAATTAGCTTATCACCATTTTGGTGGCACTAGACACACAGACTTTTTAAAAGCATCTTAGGCCAGGCTACTCAAGAGGCTGAGGCAAGAGGATCACTTGAGCCTAGGAGTTCAAGGTTACAGGGAGCTATGATCACGTCACTGTACTCCAGCCTGGGTGACAGAGTGAGACCCTGTGTCTAAAATAAATAAATAAAATAAACAAAAAGCATCTCATCATTCAGTGTTCAGAACAGTCATCAACAAAGAGTGGGGCAGTTACCACGTCTGTTGAATAAAAGAAGCATTTACCATTTGGTTTACAGGCTTTTAATTCTGTAGCTTCGATGACATGTACCATCAGGCGCCCGATGCCGGAAGTCTTTTGAGAGCGGGCTGCAAGAGAGGGAGACGAGTCACGTTAATCTCTTGTCTGAGCATGCAGACAGCACCGCGATGACGCTAAGCTGTGGGCACTCACCACCTGAACTTCTAGAAACTATAACACTACACTGGGCCCAACAGCCTGGCCTGGCTGCTCCGTGCCTCTCCCCCGGCTATTGCCTGCTCTCCCTGCCCGTCAGCATCCCACCGGTCCTTTGAGACCCAGGGCCAATCTCTCATCCCCCTCCCAGACCCCTCCCTCCTTTGTGCATCCATTACGTGTCACTTATGAGCATCCCACAGCTGGCTGGGTCTGAAATCCTAGCTACTGTCTGTCTCCTCTGCCAGAGAGGAGCTGTTGTAGAGCAGGGGCTGTTTTATTCACCCTTGCATTAGCCCTTCAATTGCCTAGCAAATAGTAATATTAATAAAATAATAATGTAGGATATTTGTTTAGCATTTAATAGCAGCTAACATTTATTGGATACTTACTTTGTATTAGGCATGTGCTAAACCTTTTCATAAATTCTATTATTTAAACTGCATATTACCTTATAAGGTAACTCCCCATTTTACAGATGAGAAAAACTGAGGCTTGGAAAGGATTATAATGTGCTCAACTCAGAGGTGTTAAATGGGAAGGTCCAAATTTAAACATCAGATACCAGAGTCTAAACTATTCACCATTATTCCAATTGTATGTAAACATTTTAGCTTATAATGCAGTTTTACTTAAGGCCTTATTCTCTTTAAGGAGGGACTCAAAATGCTTTTAAATGGGGAGAAATAAGTCAGTGAACTCACATCATCTTGGTGAACATGACGTTTAGTTAAGCAGCCTTCACATTCAAGGGTTCAAAAACTAACAAAGACAATGCTTGGTGAGCTAATGATTTTTCAAAGTGAGGGCAAGTATGACCTTCTCTGTGGGAAGTGGCCCACCCCTCGCTGGTGCCCACACCTCAGACCCTGCAGTCAGTCCCTCTGAAGGCACGGCTGGGCCTTGTTCATCTCTGTAGGCCCAGTCAAAGCTAGCACAGAGCCTGGCACAAAGTAAGTGATCAATAAATGTCTAAAGAGTTGAACACACAAGTGATGCGTGACGACACAGATATCGATGGGAAGCAAAACTCATAGAGAAAAACTTGTGATTTATGTCTTTGGCCAACTAAGAGATCATTATTATTATATACTTCACAAAATGATTCAATCATTGATTTTTTAATAGCAAGTTTTACAGTACCATTAAAATAACATTCAATTAGCAAAAGCTGATTTACACATACCTTTCAGGAGCATATAACAAAATAAGGGAACCTGAATAAAAAAAAACAAAGAGCTGCACCCACAGCAGCCGGGGACCTAAGTGGGGGACCTGGGCGAGAAGGAAAGCCGCGGGAAGGGGGCCAGACAGGGCTGGAGCAGAGATGAGAGTTGCTCAGGGCACAAGCCTCAGGGGGTGAGGGGCTGCAGGCGGGTCTGGGTGCACTCGGAGGCCGGGGAGGAAGGTGGGAGCTGCCCCAGTTCTGGGCAGAGGGCCACAGTTCTGGGCAGAGGGTCATGGTGGAGTGGGGAATGCTATACAAAGACCACTGCAGCTCCACCGAGCAGGTGAATGATCTGTCCCGTGAAGGGAGAGGGCACAATCAAGGCACAAAACATGCAGCCCCACTGGGCCCAAGTCACGTGTGGGCCCCGCACGTGTGGGCTGCCTTCAGGGAGCTTCTGAGCACTCAGGGAGAAAAGAGGGGGCTCTGGGGGCTCAAGCAGAAGCAACATAGGACTAAAGTCCAGACTGCAATCACAGACTCAGGGACGGCAGGGGCTCCGGGCAGAAGTCGCGCTGGTTAGGGCGTTGGGGACAGTACCGCGGAGGGCAGCGTTGGACTTGGGCCTTGCAGAACGGGAAGAACTGCGCTGTGGGGCGGAGCACCCAGGTGGGGGGAGAGCATGGACCCGCCCGGCAGGGCAGCACGCCTGTTCAGCCAGCAGCGCACGGGCGGGCACGGAAGGCAGGGGAAATGGGCGGGGGACAGGTGTTGCTGGGGATGGGCCCTGAGTTCAGGTAGGAAATTTGTCCTTAATTTGGGAGGCAAGAGGGAAGACCCTTAAACAAGGAGAGGTACACTAAGAGCAGCTCTGGAAAAATACTCCAGAAATGAAGAGGAGGGCTGGGTGGCAGAGAGGAAAGGAGCCTTGTGCTACAGCCTGCGTGGCACTGGGCGAGGCCAGGACCAGGCAGGCACACGAGAAAGATGGTGGAGGAGAAGGTGCGGGACGCGGCAGCTGCCGAGATGAGGGGCTGAGGGGGCAGAGGGCATGTCTGCAGCCTGTGGTGCCATCCAGAGATCCCTGGGGGAGGAGCCGCTGCAGGAAGGAGGCTGGTGAGCCCACTGGAAACGGCAGCGTGTGGCGCCCGGCGGGCTCGGGGGCAGTGGGGCAGGTGTGTCTGGAGAGGGTCGGCCCAGAGGTGTGGGCTGGGGAGAGGACAGCCAGCCTGACCTGGAATCTGCCACAAGCTGGGGTCCCCACGGGAGGGGGCTGACAGAGGGAGGCGGGGAGAGAGTGCTCAGGGCAGAAGAGCCAGGAAGGGAGATGAAGAACAGGTTGGTGGCAGGAGGGCCCCCAGGAGACAATGGGGTCCAGAGGGAAGGAGGAGCAGCAGTCAATTGGGAACTTGAGCAGAGAAAGTGAGCCAGCCGCGGATTAGGTCACTGGTGGGGACAGGACAGAGAGCGAAAGCTGGTGAGGTGGGGAGGCAGAGGAGCAGGGGGAAGAGGGGAAGAGGAGGAGCAAGAGGAGGAGCAGCAAGAGAGGGGGGCGCAGACTTAGGCCCCGGCCGGCTGGCTGTCGGGAGAGGGCAGCTGGATCCTGGTGAGGGCAGGCGAGGAGGGGCAGGGGGTGCTCCCGCGCCAAAGGGAAACAGATCACGGAGGTGGAGCTTGATGGAGCAAAACGGACCAGGCGGAGGGGAGGTGAGCGTGGAGAGAACGGAGTGAAGTGTGAGGGAGACTCTGCTGCAGAGAGACGGAGGGCCTGGAGTTGGCCCTGATGACCCCAGACCCAGTGTGAGTGGGGGCTCAGGGCGTGTGGCCTGGGGCAGGTCTGGTCCTTCAGGCCCATCCCCATTTCACCAGCCCACTGCAGGGGCAGCAGCTGGTGTCCCCAGGCCCCCTTGGTGGCTGGTTCCAACCCTGCAGAACACCACCGAGTACCTTGATAAGCCTTCTCTCGTTTCTTCTTTTCAGTGTCGATGTACTGCTCAGACGCTGCTTTGATCTTCTGGACCCAGGCCGTCCTGCGGGAGAAGCAGAGGCAGCCGTTGGTGGCTTCCCACACACCTCCCGGGTTCCACTTGGAGCCCCAGAGCTCAGCACCAGCCTTTTCTCTTTCGCTAACCTCGGCTTTAACAAGTTTCCAATCGCAGACCTAACGTAGGTTCAACCCAAAGACTCGTTTGCTACAAGAGGATGAAGCTGAGAATTTCTGACAGTTCTTGACAGCTTACAAAGCACCAGGCACTTGCAAGGTGCTGGGGATCCGGAGAAGGAAGACGCAATTAACCACCTCGGTGACAGTTCAGCAGCAGGGCTTCTACTAAGATACAAGAAAACGTGGGCACACAGGAGGAGCAGCTCCCTGGGACTGCCATCACCAAGGTGCTTCTGGAGCCACAGCTGGAGGAAGCATGGCTGGCCAGGAGAGGGGAGGAAGGCGCTCCTCTCGTGGGAGGGCAGAGGGCGATGGGTGGAAGGAGGGGCTGAGCTGCCAAGCGCACAGACTATTGCCTGAGGGGAGCCCCTGAAGGGCTTCCAGTAGGGCCTGAGGTGTTGGCTCTGCCGCTTGGGAAGAACACGAGGAGTGGGTGTGCGGAGAGGCTGGAGGCAGGGAAATGCGTTAGGAGGTGGCTGCGGTGACAAGGCCTACCGTGGGACTGGAGCGGAGGGGACGCGTTAAGAGGCTGAGGATACAGAATGAGTAGGGCTTGAGCACGGATGGAGACAGGTTTTGGCACAGGGAGCTACTCAGGCTTTCTCCCAGAGTCCGAGGCAGGTCACACAGGGTCAGGACTGACCTCTCGTTAATGTTGTCTGTTCGGAGGGTGTAGACCCGATCAATGTGGGAAATGTGGAAGACAGGCTCATCGCTGGAAGGGTCTGTGGGCAGTTTCACCAGGACTTCATTCAGGAAAATGGGCTGAAAGAATTAGGGCCAAAACACAGCCTGTGAGAGGGGCCGGAACACTCCACCCGCCTGTCCAGAGAGAATTCTGTCTATTCTGAAGAGCTTTGTTAGAAGCAGAAACGGGTCTAGTGTCTGAGGTCTTTCACACAGAACACATGGAACGGCCTCCATTTTGTGAACGTAAGCATCGAGGTGCATCAGGTGTTGTGGAACCAGGAACAGGAGCCCCGAGCGCCGTGACTGCGGAGGCAGAGGCTCTCCTCTGCCACCAACACGTGCTGGTGCTTCAGGCTCCGTTTACAGGGAGACCTGATGCCAAGTGTGGGCAGAGGCGGGACCAGGCCCCATGTCTGCCAGGAGGAAGCCAGAATCCAAGGCTGGCATCTGGCTGCTGGCCACCAGCGGGCAGTGAGAGCCCAGCTACCCCGGGCGCCTTCCCTTGGGAGGTGGCAAAGGAAGCGAGAGCCATCTGGACACAGGGGAAGAGTCCGGTGAGCACAGCTCAGGCTCAGCGGGAAGGAGGTCCTTAAGGTAAAGGCAGAACCTCCTCAGGCCTCAGATGCCACTGCCAGGCACGCAACACTCACCGTTTTATACATTTTGAACTGAGCATTGGACTTAGAGCTGAAAAGTTTCTCGGAGCCAGAGGAAACAGCAAACTGCTTGACCATGTAGGTGAGAAGCAGGAAGTCATTGAAGAGGAATCCGTGCAGTTCCTTATTGCTCTTGGTCTTATATAATTTTCCACTGTGCAAAAGCTTCCGGGGCCCCAGGCAATTGGTGAGGGAATTGAAAATAAGTTGCTTAAAGAGAAAGAAAATGTCACTTTTTAAGTCCCACCACGAACCAACCCCACGTCCCTGAGAAGGCAGTACCCTGGGCCTGACGGTACTGTGGTAGAATCTTCTAGATGGGAATGTGGCTATTATACAATGACTCACCTTTACACAAAAGATCCATACATTTATTATTCTTCAAAGTGGCCCAGTGAAAACTGTTACTTATACCCACGCAATACTGATTCTACCAGCAGAATTCAGAGAACTCAAAACCAAAAATAAAATCTCTTTACAGAAAGGAAGCTGACAATCCAAGAGGCGTCTCCGTAGGGGCGGGGCGGTGAGTACGCATGGGCTGAGCTGGGTGCAGACTGTCCACACTAGGGAAGGCTTGAAGCTGATTCCCCACCCAGAACCCCCCGAGGGCATCCAGTTAACAGCGCGGGCCTCACCTCCGCGAGCCCTTCGCACTGGACGTGCGCCTGAATCCACTCCAGCCGGTCTGAATTTTCCTTCTCCCGAACTCCCTCGTTAACTTGCGAGCAAAGCTCCTCTGCCCGCTCGAGGGCCAGCTTCAGGGAGGAATGGTCCACGTGATGCTCCGGGGTGTTCTCCAGAATCTGGAAAAGAGCGGCCGCCTCACGTGGGACGTGCTGTGCTTCCCTCACCTCCCGCCAGTCCCGGCCGCCTGCCTGTCCAGGTCTCACTGACTGCTCACGTGCGCCTGGCGCTATGCCGGGCCTGGACAGGCAACGGTAAACAAGGCAACGGTTTCTGCCCTTAAGAAGCTCACGGTGACACAAGTTCTTGGGGAGACAGGGACAGGTAACTCGGTCACAACAGGGTGTGACAGGTGCTAAATGGACCAACTTCTCTGAAACTTGTGGGTCTCTGGCTGCTGTCAGACTGGGTTCCGGCAATAGGCTGTCTATTAAAGGGTGCCTCCCTACTTCCCCTCAAATTTAAGCCATGTACCTTTAGGGTGGGCCCTCCAATATAAACTGGCTGCAACCTTGACGAGTGTTAACTTGCTGAAAGCAATGGATCATAACATTTTTAGGGTTACTGATCCTTTTGAAAAATCTGATGAAAGCAATGGCTCTCCTGCCACAGGAAAAATACGATAAAATCACGCCGTCAGCACGCAGGAAAAATGCATTTAGTTTATTCTGAAGTGATTTCGAATTACTCGTGCTACAAACGTAAATGAATAGAGGCCAGAACACAAGTTTGTGTGGTCCCTCCAGAAACCGCAGCCATCCCACACGACGCCTGTCTGGACTCTTTCACTCCAGGTAGATGGGTCCACAGTCCTTTGTTTACAATTCTAATGTGCAAAAAGTCTGAAAGCCTAAAGTTTTTATTCAGTACTCATTTGGTGGCAAACGTTACCTGAACGGAAGAGATGTATATACATATTCTACATACAGTGATTATTCTTGTATTTCACTGTAGGAATATTAGTGTGTTTGGTTATAAGTGCTTCCCCAGGCTTAGATGGGGTGTAAATATAATATATGGTATTTGAATTACATTCTGAATTCTGAGACACATCCGGCCCAAAATATTTCAGTGAAGGGACTGCGGACCTGTATTAAGGGGCCAGTCTGGTCCAGGCATCTGTAACGTGAGGTCTATGTTGAGCTCACATAGCTTAGAGACCAAAGTCAAGGAATAATCAATAAAAGCAACGGTCACATTATTCCTGCTGCTTTTCGTTGCAAATTATTATGTATCAATGATTATTTGTGGAATAATCCTTCATAACGTCTGCCTTCTCCTTATAAGGCTTATTGGCTCAAGAGGCCCACATTGCTTATATCGAAAATAAAGATGGATGGAATTTCAGAAGAAATGTGTAGTCAGCAAGGTGAAGCAGGATACAGCAAGGGGACGATAATGAACTGTGTGTAGCACATGCTGAGTTAGAGACTCCTGGGACATGTAGGTAATGCTGTTCGGTTGGCAGATGAATTTAGACCTTAGAAGAAAGCCCAAGGTTTGGAGCCCAAGGTTACGCGGTGGACTCTGCTCTATCTCTGGGCTCAAGATGGGCTCCACAACTGGAGACCCAGAGGTGACTGTGCCCTGCCTAGACAAACACACTTAGGACGCTGAGGTGCTGGGGGGTTGTCTGGAAGGGTATGATAGGCTATCCAAGTGACAAGATGCCTCCCTTAGTTGCCCATTCAGGGATTCGGCCCTTTGGACTGTACGTGTGTGTTCCTGTGCATACACACACAAGCACACACAGGTGCCTGGCCCTTCGGGCAGTGAGAGCACTTCTGTAGCGTCGCACCACGTGCAGGGGTGGGCTGGCACACTCGGAGGCTCCCTGAGTATCTGGCCTCTGTGACCCTCAGCAGGTCCCGCTCTAGGCAGCTTCCGACCTCCCCAGCCTGAGCACTCACGCTTCTGATGAGCAGAGGGTAGCGGGTGATCCTTTGCATGGGCTTCAGCAGGAAGCTAGACAGGGGCATCCCTTTACATCGAGGGTCAGACGCCAGCTTCTGCAAAATAATTGAGAGAGGCATCACGTTTCAGGTGTCTCTGTCCCACATCTGACTATTGACGCCAGAGGGCCAAAGACCACCTCTTATCTGCTTCTAGTACTAGTACAGTACCTGAAGCGAGTAGCCAGTGCTCTAGGATGATCATTTCTAATGACTGAAAAATACATTTACTATAATTTACCCAATCATCTCCTCATTACTGGATATTTAAATTGCCCCTCCTTTTGTTTCTATTTTTTTCCTATGATCTGCAACAGTTTTTATAACACAGAATAATCTACTCCTTTATAGTCGGAAAGAATTCACCACGAAATCCATCAAGTAAACCCAGCTCCTCTTTGCATAAGTTTCTCAATTTTCTTCTTGGTTAGCAGTATCTTAAGAATAAGATTTTCTATACTTATTGAGCCATTTTTCAAATTTTAATAGAAAATTATAAATTTTGTTAATGTTTAACATTTATCAGCATGTATTTTTGAATTATATATCCTTTAATTTAAGAGATATCTTTATATCTGTTCTTATTATTACTTGTTTTTTTTTCTATTAGATTTATTAGAGTTAAATATATATTTTTCTTTTTATATACCTGCTTGGTGTGAATATCAGAGTTATATTTTATTAATTCTTTTCAATATACCAGTTCTTGGATATATCATAATTTGTGCTTTTATCTTTATTGCTTCCTCCATTTTCCTTTTAGAATTTTAATTCTGGCCTAAGATCTTATTTTTATTCTTAATTAGTTATTTTTCTATTCTTTTTGCTAATGAAAATATTAAAATTATGCATTCTCCCTCAAGGTACTGCATGCAGTGGCTGTGTAACAGATTCAAATATGCAGTATTTCACAAACTAGAAAAAAAAAACAAAAAGAAATGCAAAAAAAGAAAACAGATTTTACTTTCATTTCCCTCACCATTTTAACATGTGTAATAATTGTTTGTATTGCTGAACATCAATGAAAATGATGTCTCAAAATGTGGCATTTTATAACATCTATTGAATGTCGGGCAGGGGGAAGGGGAAGGGTATATGCATACATAAAGAGTGCAATGCGCACCATCCGAGGGATGGACACACTTGAAACTCAGACTTGGGGGGGAAGGGGGGGCAAGGGCAACATACGTAACCTAAACGTCTGTACCCCCATAATATGCTGAAATAAAAAAAAAATGTGGCATTCCAGTATAAGAACCCGCTGTGTGAAGCTCACTGCTGTATCACTGGAAGGAGGTTGCCGATTCATTATACTATACACAGTGTTCTCTCACTGAGTACAATTCTAGCTTTACTTCTCGTGTTTAATTTATGACCATGGCATTATGGAACTGATCCTTTCCTCCTCTTCTCGTAGGTTTCTGGAAGTTCCGATGCCATCTGTGCACACTACTGGTATATGTATAGGATCCTTTATGCACTTTCTGTAAAATCCTAATATCCTGGTATCATCTTTGTCTCCTACTTTCATTTCTTTTTGTTCCAGTTTATTCATCCAGTTATTTTAAATTTTATCTTGTTGCATTTTACACATTTAAATAGGCTATTTTATACTCTTTTTGGGATAAGATGGATATTAAATAAATGCAATTTACAAAATTAAGAAAGTAACATTCTGGTTGTTTCTTTGGGAGTATGAAGTAGCATAAGTAAGTATGCTTAAAAACCACTTTGCTATGAGATGGGAAAAATATGATCCCAGTGTCAAGAAAATCAGGTCTACATGAAAGACAACACAAAGCAATCAGAAATTTCTTGCAGTATCTGTGTTTCCGTTGGAAAGTGATGGGGATGCCCTTCTCCACTGCTGAGATTCCCTACTGGGCCCTCACTCTGCTGCCTCCAGGCTCAGAGCGGGGCTGGCCTGCCTGCTATCCCAGCAAAGAAACCTGCAAGGCCCAGAATGGAGTTACCTTTAAAAATTCTTTGAAGTCTGTGTCTTCATCTGTCTTCTGCTGTAACAGAGCTGCTCCGTTCAGCTGACAGCTGCAGAAGCGGATGTACGCCTGCATGTGGGACAGCTCAGCCGCCAGGATGTCCCCGATCATCTGCACTGGCATCTTCTCACCCCCAGTCTTCTTCCGTACCCGCAAGGCCCTGCAAACAGCACACTCTCACTTTCTGTTTCTGAGCAAATATCCTTGGTAATCAAAGGATGAATACCATGGGAGACCAATGGTAACAATAACCTGTGAGTTACCTAAGAACCTCTGGCACTGGGAGGGAAAAGTCAAGAGGAAGAGGAGGCAGCTTGGTCCGAAAGCTCTGCTGGCCAAGCCAACCTGGGTGAAATGTTAGCAAAGACAAAGACAATGAAGTCTATACACTTGGGTGTTTCTAGGCCTTTAGAATTGTTGTGGTTTCACCTTAGCTTCTCAGCAAAGTTGCTTTAGAAAAATTCTAACTTGTTCTTGGTTGAACCAATAAGGAAATTTCCAGTCTGTAAGAGAAAAATGGAGGCAGAGCCCCGGAGGCCGGGTGTGCAGGTAGAGGGGCATCGCCTCTGAGCAGAGCTGCCGGCCTGAGGAGGGCAGAGATGCAGCAAGAGCTGGGACTGCCGACCCTTCTCCTGGGAGTCTGTCCTCACACGCATAAAGGATGGAGAATCGCCGCGAGGAATGGAACTCACATGGGGACTTAGGAGGCTGCCAAATGAGGCAGTTATATCCGGGCCATACACTGCAGCTCTCTTCTGACTCCAACTACCCTACTGCCAGAGTCAAGGACATCTTACGTGATGGAATCATACATTAATATACTGTTTGTTTAATGATTTAATTTTTTCTTTGTTATATTTCTTTACTTTCTTCAATAATTCTACATTTTACAGTTATAGGGCATTTCGTAAAATTATAATAAAATAGAAGGCCTGAGGGAGCAGAAAACAGTTGAAGCTCCTTATGGGTGACAGTCTCAGTCTCGGGGCTGCGGGGGTAGCCAGCTGCAATGACAGGTAACGCTCCGACTCACTTCAGCAGCTTTGTGTTAGACATGATGAGCTCCTTCCAGTTAACAAAGATCAAGGCCATTTCTCCTTCATTGAGAAAGCCTGACTCTGCCATCCGTTTCTGAAACACCTAAATTCAAAACAGAACAAGTTAGCTTACGTGTGAATACACAGCCTGTGTGGTCTAAATCAAACAATGTCTTCATACACTGAAACTAATAAGATGATGGCATTTCTATACAAGCATATTTATGACTGTGAAATTTAATATTACATGCTTTCCCTACTGTGTGCTATCTGGGCTCCTATCAAGGATGATTCTAAAGACTGAATCTAGTAATCTCAGTAAGAGGACATTCTCATACCTATCTCATAAGGATGTCATGAAGGTTAAATAAGACCGTGGGCATAAAGCACCTACACACTGTAAGAGCTTGCAGAACTGAGGAAACATGACAGTTGTTAGGTTGAGCACCTTAGAGTTCTGCAGAGCAGTTTGTGAGAAGCTCAGCTACGGAACCAGAGTAATGACTTGGCTCCCCCTAAGGCTGATCCCAAGTGGATTTCAGAAGTTGGCTGAGTGAAGGGGAAATGATAATACGCCACACATCTGTATCTCACAGCACTTAAGGATTTACAAAGCATTGATGTGCACACACATGCAGGTGTGTGTGTGTGTGTGTGTTTGTAGGGTTGTCAATTAACTTCATGGATGATGTAGGTAAAACTGAGTCGGGTATTATATTATTCCCAATTGACCCATGAAGAAATAAAGGCTGATAAAGTGATTTTCTCAAGGTCACAAAGCTAGACTACGGAGGAGTTGGAACTAAAACTCAACTCTTTTGAATCCAAACCCAAGCTTGCACTGAACACCTAAGATTCCTAGGGAATGACTTTAAAAGCCTTAAGGAAATAGTAAAGTTATCTGAGACAACTCTTCTCATACGTGATCTTTCCAAAGTACAGATGACATACTACTTTCTATCAAAGTGGTTCAAGTCAAGGGCTCCCCGTTGGCTGTGTGGGGAGCTCCTTCCTTCTCGAGGTTCTCGAGCCCTGTGAGGCATGCCCCCGCTGATCTCACCGTCCTGCCCTCAGGTACTTCAGCCACAGTGGACAACCTGTAGGTTCCTCTCTCCCTTTGAACATGCCTTCCAGTTCTGTTTCCTCCTCCTGGCAGAGCAAACTCATCTTTGCCTGAAGCATAACTGGGAAAGTCAGTCCTTCCTGGCAGGGTGGTCCCCCCCTCTGCTCCAGTCCTCACTCACCCTACTGTAACCGTCTCTCCAACAGGACTCTGAACTCCCCGAGGACGGGAACTTTCTCGTCTCTGTTTTCTGGCACAGTGCTTTGCACAAGGTGAGTTTTCAGTTAATGTTTATTGGGCTTAATGTGGACTCACAGAATTCAGATAAAAGTGCTGGACACTCTCTAAAGAGTTTTAAGGTTCCACATCAGATTGAAGATGTCAGGGTGCTCCTATGAAAGTGTTCCCTAGAAAGATGGTCGATCTAATCTAAGGCTGTTACGGAGGACAGGGAAAGCGTCTGGTTGTCTCTTTGTTCTTTTATTCACTGGGTAACTTATGCCACTTTGTTTAGTCATTCTGTCCAGCTGCTTTGTGCTGGGCTTGGGGAGGTAAGCAGAGGGGAATAAGACGGTCGAGCCCCCTGGGAACCTTCCTGGGAATGGTAAGGAGAAAGCTTCACCTGTGAACAATGCTTTTCACCTTAAAATCCTGATGCCGCCATGACGACTCACCCCTCAGCACATCTTGTGAGGCTGGCAGAGTGGGAAGACCCAAGGCCCCCTGAGTGGTTAAGAGCCTGGCCTGAGGTCAGGCAAGCACCCAGTCACCTTCTGTGCTAGCGCCAGAGAGACCACCACACCCACTTACGATCCCTTAGGGCCGGATCTGAGCAGCAGCAGGGCAGAGCCTGGCAGGGGGTTAATAAATAAGGGCTTTCCTCTAGGCCATCTGTCCTGGCCAGGGAAGTACGGACACAAACACACCCAATTCACTGAGTACCGTGGAGAGGCCAAGGGGCCAGACTAAGTTCTGGGAATGCAGGATGAGGAAGTGCAGCCTCTGCTCTCAAGTTGCTCAGAGACTTGAGCGCAGACAGACACTATCCACGAAGTTCAATACAGTGCGCATGCGAGAGCTGCAAGTGTTCTGTGCCTGCCTGGATATTCCTGGCATTTAGGCCTGCATTTACGGTGGACAATGAATTCAGGGCAGGACTTGCTGGGGAACAGATGCAGAGCAGCCTCTGCTCCATCCTGCTCTCACGGTCACGGCCAGGTATGCGTTGCACCTGCTGGGCCTGTGTAGGGAATACTTGCTCTCTTCAGGCGGTTTGTTAATTTAACTGGTCTCACCTGAGGGTTTTGACGCATTTACTGGGAACTAAAAGCATGAAAACAAAAGTATCTTTTCTTCACTCCAACACAAATCATTTTAAAATGCTACTCTAATAGGGACAGCTGTCATCAGCTTAGAGGTCACTGGTAACATTAATAGTCACAAATATAAACAAACAGTAAATATTTGGGAAATATTTTACGATATGCTATTTGGTTTTCCAAACTAATACAAAGATTAGGTGAACACTTTCACTGCTTCAAAAATTCCCCGGGAAAGCAACGTTTATGAAAACATCAGGTGTCAAAACAGCAGTAGAAATAAAGTTAGGCAACAATTTGAGGTAGACAGAGTTTGCTTTAGGGCCTTCACACCTGCTCTATACCCTTGTGCTTACTTGAAGGAGCTTCTACAACATCCAAGGCAGGCATTCCAATGCCCTCTTGTCCTCTCTCTTCACTCTGAATGACCTAATCTGGGGGAAAAGCCCATATCCTAGCAGAGACTTTCAACCTCAAGCATTCTCCAGTGGGCAGAGGCAGCATCTGGAAGGTGTGAGAGCCCTTGCCACCATTTGTGAATTCCCACATCAGAAGTGATGCCTGGCTTTGCCTCTGAGTGGAAGCAGCCCCGAGACAGCAGACACCCCCAGAGCTAGTCAGCGACAGGCCCCTCACCTCGATGACAAGCTGGAGGTCATCCATGTACCGCTCTTCAGTCTGAATCAGCTCATGAATGTAGCCCTGTCTTTTCCGTTCAATTGGCTGCATTGTGTCCAGGGTTTGGAGATCAGCACACCCTGTGGAAAAAACAGGATAGAGTTTAAACCATTTCAGTCGTCTTTGTAGAAAACAGACATTTATCAGCAGATGTGCTGGGTTTACAAATGCTGCTTTGAAAGAGCTACACAGCTTTAAAGGGAGCATTTCTAACTTCTGCAGGGCAGCTCGCACATGCAGAGAGTTGGCGTTAATGAGCCACACCCAGTGCCCCCAAATGGCACATTAGCAATGTCTGTGACATTTCAATGTGTTCTCATCTCTTTTCAGAATAGGAATGACAGAATTAAGGATTTTTAGAAATGACCTCAAAGAGATCAGAACTGTGTGGAGCTTGTGAAGAATCTCACCATCTCAAGACTTTTTTTTTTTTTTTTTTTTTTTTGAGACAAAGTCTCACTCTGTTGCCCTGGCTAGAGTGAGTGCCGTGGCGTCAGCCTAGCTCACAGCAACCTCAGACTCCTGGGCTCAAGCGATCCTACTGCCTCAGCCTCCCGAGTAGCTGGGACTACAGACATGTGCCACCATGCCCGGCTAATTTTT
>CAUYSK010011244.1:0-33457 GCA_963575035.1 Avahi laniger | reverse complement strand
CAGCTACTTGGGAGGCTGAGGCAGTAGGATCGCTTGAGCCCAGGAGTTTGAGGTTGCTGTGAGCTAGGCTGACGCCACGGCACTCGCCCCAGGCAAGAAAGTGAGACTCTGTCTCAAAAAAAAAAAAAAAAAAAAAAAATGATTTTCTTTAAATAGTGGTCAACCATATTTTCAAGATCTGTAAATTCTTATTTTGTTCATATATAACAGTGGCATGCTTAGATATGTCCTCATTGACAAAGAATAGTCTTTTCTCCTGTCCGTAAAATATATTTTAAATCAGAATAATGAATCAATTTTTTCATCATAGTAAGAAAACATGCAAGCCAGAAAAATTCTAGAGAAGACTTATGGTTGTTTTTCCTGAGATGTAAATTTATGCTTCCCATCATTATGAACACTGTAAAAATGAATAACAAATTTTGAAAAATAGGACTTAATTTCATCAGACATATTACTTATAAGTCAATTCTACTCCATTAGGTATAGTGGAAGGCATTTAATGCAGAACTAATTGATGCAGTCTGTGATACAAGCATTTTATAGATTGGAAACTGTTATTGTTATTAGAAATCTCTTAAATACACATGCAGTAAAATATTGATAATTTTTTGCACGAAGCTCTATTTACTAAATTTTGTGGACACTGAGATTTGAAGGTCAGTTAACAAAGTTAAGAAGCGACAAAAGACAAGACAATATGCAACTGACCAGACATTCTGCCTTTAAGATAACTGTCAAGGTCGGACCTGGTGTCTCACGCCTGCAATCTTAGCATTTTGGAAGGCCAAGCTGGGAGGATTGCTTGAGGCCAGCAGTTCAAGACTTTCCTGTGCAACACAGCCAGACTCTGTCTCTACAAACAAATAAACAAACAAAAACAAACAAACAAAAAAATCTGTCAAAATTTGAGTGGCAAATGTGTGTGTGTTTATGTTAGTGGGGAGAGAGTGCAAGGAGATTGAGAAGTAGAGAATTCTGAAGCCCTACTGCTTGCCTTCAGAATCAGGATTTAATCAATTGTCATTTAGCATTGTGTCTATTATAACTTTAATACATGTTAATTGATGTTTGTTGTGGAAGTTAAGAGAAATAATATATATGAAACACATTGCTCATAGTCTGTCAGATGGAACAAGTGTTTATTGGATTTGAATTAGTCTAAACCTAGCTTGATCTGACTCCCATACACTATGCCTTTGTTAACTCTGAAGAATTGCTACTTGCTTTTCTCTGCTACCGAATTGTCCAATGAATAATGGAGATTTTAAGTGATATTTACTCAAGCATCACATTCTAAAGTCAGCTCATAAATAACATAACTGATAAAACCCCACTGTACTGGATTTTTTCAAAATATTATGCAATAAAATTTAAGAAATTTTCTTGTAAGTAATTCGGGATTTTTTGTATTACACTTACCATTTTTATTTTTATTTATTATTTTTATTTTTTAGAGCCAATGTATCACTCTGAGAGCCAGGCTGGAGTGCAGTGGCCCGATCGTAGCTCACCATAGTTGCATATTACTGGGCTAAAATAGTCCTTCCACCTCAGCCTCCTGAATAGTTGGGACCACAGGCATGTACCATCGCACTCTGCTTTTTTTTTTTTTTTTTTCACTTTTGGTAGAGATGAAGTCTTGTCCATGCTGGTCTTGAACTCTTAGCCTCAAGCAATCCTCCTTCCTCAGCCTCCCAAAGTACTGAGTTGACAGGTATGAGCCATTGTTCCTGGCCTACACTTACCATTTTTAACTCAAAACTTTAAAAATCATCAGAGATGCCATTTACTAAAAACAAAATTATCATTTAAAATTAACAAAAAACAATTCCTATTTATTATGTTTCTTATTATCATGGAATTAAATACTTTAAATTGATTAATTGATTCATTTGTAAGCAAAAATAGTTCCATATAGGCCACTTCAAATCTCATGAGAGTTTTTTCTTTGGAAAAAGGCAGCAGAGATTTTTATATCACCAATGAATGTTTTCCAGATGGGGTTATATCGTATTATTTGCTCCAATTTTCCAGATAGACTAATATATTATTCATGATTTCCATAGAAAATCCAAATATGTTAGCATGGTATATAATGCCTTATTATTTTTTCCTATTTCAGCATATTATGGGGTACAGATGTTTAGGTTACATATGTTGCCCTTGCCCCCCCTTATAATGCCTTATTGAAACTGGTCCCAGTCCACCTTTTGTAAGTCATATCTGTTCTTTTTTCATGTCCATCTATTTAAAAACTACAAATCTATTTCAAAATTTATATATTTCTACATGTTCTCATTATAATTTTCTTTCCATAAATCTCCTTTTTTCCAACTTTTTAAAAAAATTATTGTGAAATAATTATAGATTCACAAGTTGTAAAAATGATGCAGAAAAGCCCCATGTATCCATGCCCCAGTTTCCCTCAATGATGATACCTTATATAATAACTACAGTACAATATCAAAACTAGAAAATAAAAACTATTAAAATTGTATAACTTATCAGCTTCCATAGTATGTACATGTGCTCATATGTGTACATGTGTGTTTTGAGGATATTCTATGCAATTTTATATCATACATTTATGTAATCACCACCGTAATCAAGACATGTGACTATTCCATCACCAGCATTATCCCTCTTGCTAATCTTTTCCCAGTTCTACACGATCTTTAAGACACAGCTTCATTACTATTGTTTTCGAAAGCTTCCCTGATGCCCCCGGGTATGGCTTGCCCTTATGTTGTCAGAGCTCCCTGTATGGGCCAGAAATCATTATTGTATTACATTCCAGTTACTTTTAAAATGTACATCTGACCCACTGGACTGACTGCAAACTCTTTGAAGCTGGAAGAGTGAAGTATTGTGTATTGAATGGATACTTACCGGGATAAGAAAATTTGCCAAAGATGCCTATGATAATCACATCTTGTTCAAGTAGTAATTTACTGAACCTACAATTTTAAAATACTATCTTTCTGCTACAAATGAGTGGACTTAATTTTTAATGTACACATGCTTTGGATCCAATTTTTACACAGATTTATTATAAAAGCTAGTATGAACAAGGATGAAAAGAAGTCTTTAAAAATATAACTGCTGATAGCATGATCTAGTTTTGCTGCTGAAGATGCCATAATCATCTTAATTACTATACAGTGAGTCATTTTTTAGTAAAGAGAACTAAAAATTGCTCAAGTGGCCATGGTGTTCATTGGCTAGTAAACCTGACGGGCGAATGACTATTCCAAAATTCCTAGTAGCTAAGCAAATCCCTAATTAGAAATTTCAAATTCCTTGAGGTGTTTGCACAGCAATCCACCATAAATTTAATCGCAATATCACTTCCCTAGGATATATCTCCAACCTACAGACTTCAGATGCATTTTATTAGAGTTTCAAAGAGGACGCATAAAAGGAAATTAAATTCTGTCATCATCATTTTAGCCTATTTGGGAATATAGACACTTTATTACCTGATTTCAGTGTGTTGCATCTTTCTCCATCTTGTTAATTTTGAAATGACAGATGTATATAGTCTAGGTTATTAACTATTCTTAACAATTTGTAAGTAATATTACTTAAAACACCAATTATAAATAAATTACCCATATCAGAAAAGGGAAAAATAATGTTAGTATTTGAAATGATGGCTTAAACAGAATTAGTTTATTAGCTTCAAGTTACCACTCATCTTAGAATCTGACACTTCTTAAAAAAATGTACTTACCACATATTCTATTTTTTTCTCTCACACATAAAATTTCATATATCAAAAATAATTTAGCTACATTGAACATTGTGTTTGGAAAGAAATAGAGAAAGATAAACCTAAAAGACAATTTACAAATATAGAAAAATTTCATGTTAAATATATTTTTAAAGTTTTATACCGTAAATGTGAAAATATGCTAGTTGAATATTTATAATATCAATTAAATGAAAAAGTAAGAATAGTTCAGGAAGATTGACTTTATAGACAATTTATTTATCAAATATAATAACTTCTTATTGCCCACTCTATGACCTTTAGCAAATTTAAATATCAATTTTCCAACTTTAGAATAGACCAGTAGCTTTGGTAATGTGAAAATAAAGATGTTTTAACAAAAGAATTTTTTTTAAATTATATTTCATTAAGCTCTATAATTTTAATCATTCATTCAACAAATATGTAAGAATATGTGATTGATATCACTCACCTGTGGAATCTAAAAGAATTGGTCTCTTGAAAGTAAAGAACATCATGGTGGTAACCAGAGGGTAGAGTGATTTGGGCAGGGGTTTGGAGGTCAAAGGATACAAAATTTCAGATAGACAGGAGAAATAAGTTTGAGAGATCTATTTTACAACATGGTGACTATAGTAAACAACATATTGTACTCATGAAAAATGCTAAGAGAATAGATGTATTATCAACACAAAAATGATAAATAACTATATGAGATAATGTATATGTTAATTAGCTAAATGTAGCCATTCTACAATGTATACACATTTAAAATCTTATGTTGCATACCATAAATTCACAATTTGTCAATATAAAAATGAATAAATAAATGCAAATATTAAGAAAAGAATACATGAATAAATACCTACTGTTAAGTGCTGGAATTACATGATTAAAGACATACTCATTTCCCGCAAGCAGTTCACTCTTCACTAGAATGAACTACTGGAGACTTTTGCAGAAACAGTTACAAGCCAATATGTGTAATGTTAATTTAGACACTTGTACAATGTGTGATGTTGTAATAAATTTTACTTTTACAAATGTTATAAACATACCAATATACTTGTATTATTTTTTAAAATTTTTATCTTTGAGAAAATAGTGAGAAAACTCTCTTTTATATTTATCCACATATTTACCATTTCTGGTGTCTTTCTTTTGGTAGATCTAATTTTCCATATGCTGTCATTTTTCTTCTGACTGAAGAACATCTTTTAACCTTTTTTTGTGTAGTACAGGTCTACTAATGACAAATTCAGCAAAAAGAAGAAAAATATTAAAAAGAACAAAATGATAATATTAAATGTATAATCAATCTTACCATTTTAACTACATGTAGTAAGAATTTTTGTTATGATGATTAAAAACATATAACATGTGATCTACCCTTTTAACAAGTTTTTAAGTGTACAATATAGTATTGTCAACTATAAGCACAATGTTGAACTGCAAATCTGTGGCACTTTTTTTTATCTTGCCCGACAGCTCCATATTTCCTCCTCCAACCTTCAGTCCCTGGCAACCTTCATTCTACTTTCTGTTCCCATTAAGTTTAGATACTTCAATAAGCATTTTTACTAATAGAAATAAGCTACTCACATAATGTCCTTAAGTTTCAAGCACTTTATAGCACACATCAGAATTTCTTTCTTTTTTATGGCCAAATAATAGTCCATTGTATGTACGTACCACATTTTCTGTATCTAGTCATCTGTTGATAAATATTTGGGCTGTTTCTACCTCTTGGCTATTGCAAATAATACTGTAATAAATATGGGAAACAAATATATTTTCAAGAATCTGATTTCAATTCTTTTGGATAAATAGCCAGGAAGGGTTCATATGGTGGTTCTATTTTTAATTTTTTGAGGAATCTCTGTACTGTTTTCCATAGAAACTGCACCATTTTCCATTTTATCCAACAACTCAAAAGGGTTCCAATTTCTTCATATCCTTTCAACATGTGTTATTTTATGTTTGTGTTTGTTTATTTGTTTGTTTTTTATAATAGCCATCCAACCAACTGGGCATCCTGATAGATGTGAGATGATACGACATTATGGTTTTGATTTGCATTTCCCTGATGATTAGTGATGTTGATCATCTTTTCATATACCTTCTGACCATTCCTATGTCTTCTTTGGATAAATGTGTATTCAAATCTTTTGCTCATTTTTTTAAAAAAATCATCTATTTATTTATTTATTTTAGAGACAGGTCGCCCAAGCTGGAGGTCAGTAGCATGATATCTTTTGCCCATTTTTAAAATCAGGTTATTTGGTTTTTTGCTACTGAGTTGTAGGAATGCCCTATAGATTTTGGATATTAACCCCTTATTAAATATATGGCTTGCAAATAGAGATAAAAAAAATCTTAGATTTAGTTTCTGACATCATACAAGAATTTGATATTTTAGCTTTTCATTCTTTCCCATTAAAAAGTCAGCATTGGATTTAATTGTTTGAGTCAGTAGCCATACTACCACCCTGTTGTTATCCAGCATTAATGTTATATACAGCTTCAGGTTACCATAGGCAAAAACTTATCTAGCCAGTTTGCTTCTATATACCAT
Organism: Avahi laniger; assembly: GCA_963575035.1. Classification (NCBI taxonomy): domain Eukaryota; kingdom Metazoa; phylum Chordata; class Mammalia; order Primates; family Indriidae; genus Avahi; species Avahi laniger. The sequence goes on along the minus strand of CAUYSK010011244.1, from coordinate 27,146 downwards.
GTGCTGATAATGTCTCCTCACTGAAGAAGAAAAATAAGCAGTTCCTTAACTTGAACAATTCTATGTATTATAACTCACAGAGGGTTATGAGGGCCTATGGCCTAAACTCATTTTTCTGTAGTCTTGTATAATTAATATTCTTTGATTCAAAGTAATCAAAGTAAATTCTGTTTAGCTAGTGCTTTTTAAAGTCATCATTTGGAAGAATATGGTACTGTTTATAAATTACCAGAGAAGGTTAACAGTCAGGCCCCATAAAAAGCAGTAGATAAAAACTTTCTGGGAAGGTCTTAGGAAGCACTCATAATTTAGGCCCTATTCAAGAGAATATTTTATTATTTGGTAATTTGAAAGTGATAAAAATTTTATTGTTAAGAGAACTTTTGGTCATCTTGTGACATAATATGATTAAAAGAATGAATCAGCTATAACTAATTTACATTCTTGTCTCATTTAGCTCAATATGCCAATTGCCAAGGCAACAGTGCCATTGGTTTAGGTTGCCTCATGAACCACTTGTTCACCTTTGACTGGCGGGCACAAGGGATTGTATACAAAGAAAGAAGTAGAGATAATTCTCCAAAGGAAACACTTGACCATTAAGAAATTAGTAGATGTTACTTATGGGGAAAAATGGCTCTATGGTCAAATATGTTTAAGACATACTGAGTTAGACAAAACTTATGTTTCTTCACTAGCATTTTAGAAGCCTTATGCATGTTTCTTAATATGTATTCACAGAATTGGCTGCTCTGATTGTCCATTGAAGTATATTTCGAGACATGCTCCATTAGAAAAAGAAAATTAAAAAAAAAAGATTTCCTTTTATAGAGCACTTCTACTTTCACTATAGGCAATAATTTCAGTTAAAACTCAGAAAAGAGAAAGAGATAAAGTCATAATCATTTAAGAAACACTTGAATGTTCATTAGAATTACCTGGACAGCTTGTTAAGGTGCTGATTGCTGGCTCCCACTCCCAGAGTTTCTGATTCAGGAGGATTGGTGGTGAGTTCTCAGAATTTGCATCGTTCACAAGCTCCCAGGTGATGCTGAAAATACTAGTCCCAGAACCATTTTGGAAAAACCACCGTTTTAATAATTGTAGGAATTATTATGTGAACTTAATTGCTTAAATTCATAAATTAATTATATAACACAGATGAGTTTCTTGAAGCTTATGGTGGAAATGGAAGTGCATTGTTTGCATAATTCTTTAAATTCACTTTCTGGAAAACTGAATTTACCTGGCCATGTTAAATAGTCTAAACATAGCATGAATTCATGGACTCTCGGTTTGCTGTGCTCATATTAGGTGTAAAAATAATATGGTTCAGGGATATCACAGAAATTTCTCATTAAAGTGCAAGTCATCTCTGGAATGGGCTATAACTTGAACATGTTCCCTAGTGGATGAGAGAAACTCTTGGATCTTTCAGAAATCAGGGACGACTGTGCTTCCCTGGGAATGCTAGCACTGGTGTGCCCCGACTCCAAACAAAAATAGAAAGGAAAGAAAAAATAAACACATTTAAATAGACTGTCATATTACTTTATGAAGTGCAAAAAATACTTTAAATAGTCCATTCTCTACATTAGAAAGTGAAAAATAGGCACTTGCAAAAGTGAAAGATTTGAGAAAACTGCCCAATTTGATACTTTTATTCATTGAGCTGATTATAAGATCACACTGTGATATATAAGCAAGTGTTTAACTTTCCTGGGACATATTGTACTTATTGATAGATAGTTAAATTGGCACTTCGCATTTCTCAAGGATTGATATAATATTTCGCCATGTCAATTTAATTATGTAAAAAACGATATCTGATGCTTACAAGCTAGCCAGATAAAATTCACCAGTTTAATCAATGTAAACAAACAAATTAGACCAGAAAAAAAAAAATCACTGTATGGACTGAATTTTGTCCCTTCAAAATTTATATAGGTTAAACTCCTCACTAATAATGGGACTGTATTTGGGGACAGGGCCTTTAAGGAGGTAATTAAGGTTAAATGTGATTATAAGGGTGAGGCTTTAACTCAATAGAGCTAGTCTACTTAAGAACAGGAAGAGACACCAGCAATGTGTGCACACAAAGAAAAAGGCCATGTTAGGACACAGAGAAAGGCAATGGTCTGCATGCAAGTCAGGGAGAAAGGCATTCGGCGAAACCAACCTTGTCAGCACCTTAATCTTCAAACCACCCAACGTGTGGTATTTTGTTAGGGCAATACAAACTGACTAATATGCTCTTTTTCTTCATAATCCTATTCAGTACTTCATATCAGCATTTACTAAACACACATATACACACACACACCTCATAAAGGATTTGATAGTTAAATGAGCTTGTGAAACCCTAGGTAAAATAGGTCTGAACAATTGCCTTTACTGAATGGGGTTAAATAAGGTTAGACAATTGTCTTTACTGAAAGATTTCCCCTGCCTGTATTATTTTAATATGCATCATATATCTGATGTGAAGACTGTTCAATTAACTAGACTCTGTTGCTTTGTTTCTTTTTTATTGTTTTTGTTTGTTTGAGCAATATCTCATGATAATACTATTGGCAACTGTTGTCTTATGTAATTTAATCGACATTTCATTATTAGGATTAGTGTTTATGCCTTTCATTTACTCAAAATTTGATCTCTTCAATTTGTATTAGAATTTTACATCATTATTTGGGTTATTAATCTAGGTCCCTGCATTAGTCAGAATATTCCAGAGAAACAGCCAATAGGGTATATTTATATATATACATATACATAAACACATGAGAGATAGAGAGAAATTTTAAGGAATTAGCACAGCAGCAGACTAGAGACCCAGAGAAAAGTTGATGTTGCAGTCTCCAATTTGAAGGCTATCTGAAGGCATCATTCCTCCTTATTCAGGGGACCTCAATCTTTTCTCTTAAAGCTTTCAACTGATTGGATGAGGGTCACTCACATTGTGAAGATTAATCAGCTAGGCTACAATAAAAATTGACTATTTAATGTTAGTTACATCATAAAAAGTACCTTCACCCCAATATCTACTGGTGTTTAACTATTATAAAACTGTGGCCTGGTGAAGTTAAAATGCACAATAACCATGGCAGTCCCCATAATATCTATCCCCTGACTTGCTTTTACCACACTGTGCCCGTTTTTAAAATCAAAAAGTCTCAAGCTCAATCTTCCTTCTCTTTCCTGATACTTGAGTGGCAGATATAACAAATATATTGGCAGAGCTTGTTAAATTCTGTGTTAAATAGATCTACACAGCTGGTATGCATTTACTTATTACGCTGCTATCAGCAAGTGATGCTGGAAAAGGGATATTGCTACTCCTTTCCCTATTTATAGTTTTCTCCAATTTCTGATTCTGAGAAATTAGGGCCACATAACTTATTCTGTGTTCCATTAACATTTTGGGAATCTGACTAACCCCCAATGACTGTACCTTTCTTTAACTAATGTTATTTACTTTTTGGTTTTCACAAATGGAAAGAATCATGAAACTTTTCTTACTTACATCTTCTAATAAGTATTTTCTAGGTAGAGCCCAACAATTTTTCATTTTAAATCTTTTTTTTTAGTTCTCTAAAAAAGATATAATGCAGTTTGCATATTTATTGATAACTATAAAATTGTAGTCTATTCACTTCATGATTTTATTTATAAAATATATTATTACTATAAGTAGTCACATTTTACATTTTATTTGTAGACATTTCCATGCGTATATTTCTTTCTTGTTGTACATAATTATTAACTATTCTGAAAACTATATCTCTCCTGTCCTAAGCCCAAGAAATAATTTCATCTTGAACTTCAAAGAGATCAAATCGTCTCCTTCTCTTTATCTCTATATATGTCTTACTATTCTTATGTATTGTCTCAAGGAATGCACTTCTGTCCTCTGAAACTAAACAACTTGGTATTCAAAAAATATTTGTTGATTGAATAAATGATTTTTAAACATGCTATTTCATATAAACTATTTCTATTTTATTTTTAATAAAACAATTTCCTTGTGCTAAAATACACATAACAAATTTTTCATCTTAACCACTCAAGTGTACAGTTAAGTCGTATTAAGTACATTCATATAGTTGTGCAACCATAACCAACATCCATCACCAGAACTCTTTTAAGTTTGCAAAACTGAACTATATCCATTAAATTATAACTCCCCATTCATAACTACTCTAATCCCTGGCAATCACCATTCTACTTTCTGTCTCTGAATTTGACTACTCTCAGAACATCATATAAGTGGGATTATATTGGTTGTGATTGGTTTATTTCGCTTAGTGCAATGTCCTCAAAATTTTATCTATTCATTTATTTGGAAAAGTTCTCTTTATTCAATTGCCTACATATTTCTCAAATTTGTTTCCTCTTATTTGTTCCCTCAATTACTATGGTTAAATTTCTCTGTATCTTTTTTACTGACTCAATGAAATAGCCTCCTGACAGTCTCTCCATACTATTTTGGTCATTTCCAATCCATCATTTAATTGCTGTTTTTATTGTATTTCAGTTTACAAATATAACCAAATTACTCCTGGCTTAAAATCTTTTACTGTCCCCATATTATCTAAATGTCTTTAAAGACTAGATGCACTCAAATTCTAACACTAATTATAAAAATTTAAAAATGAGAGGAGGCAGGAGGGGATGGACGAAAACCTACCTGAGGGGTACAATGAACACTATCTGGGTGATGGCTGCACTTATAACCCTGACTCAAGCATTACAAAAGTGAGCCATATAACCAAAAACATTTCTACTGCCATAATATTTCAAAATAAATAAATAAACAAATTAATTAATTAATATTAAAAATTAACATGTATATATTGTCCTAAGTTCTATTTCTTAATATGCATAAAATATTTTTTATAATAAAGATCATGGACTTTGTGCTTCATTACATTATTTTTTATCTTAACATATTTAATTGACATTTATATTCTTCCAAATTGAAATCTTACTATAAAGGAGTAACTCAAACTTATCATCCTATTCATAAAAAGATCCTTAATTTTGTGAGTTTTTAAAACAAATATGGACCCACAAAGTATCCCATCAAGCAGTGACTTTTATTGACCATCTGTGAAGAAGCCTAATAATTTTAGAGTATGCCAACAGGTAAATAGGAAAATATTCTTTACATCTATTGTGGAAGGAACCCAAGAGTAGCACACTAAATGTGGCACATCAAGTGCCATGTGCTGGGCACATGTGTCTCATAAATGTAATTTTAAAATTAAATCTGTATTATTGTACACAAGAGAATGGTAAGCATAAATCTGTAGTCTTTTATGACTATGCTGTCTGTGAATCACTAACTGAGAATATTGTATATTCTAAACAGTGTAAATAAAATACTCTTCTTTCAAAGTAATAATTAAATTTGAACAAATACATATACATTTATTACATCTACAAAAAGACCATAATCTTTATGTATTTTTATCATCGGCCAAGGGGAACATGAAGAATGTCTTGGCAAGTAGCATCTGAGAGCTATGCTATAAAATGCCTGAATACACACAAATAATTTCCATAAAATAATGACAATAATTTGTCAAGACCAGTCTATTACTATGGCTCACTGTGACAAAATCAAGATACTTGGAAACCACAAAATTACTGAAAATCCTTAATTCATAAAAACATAAGTGAATACCCCTTTTCCAAAACAACTTTGTTTTCATCTTCCAAACTTCTAGATGAAAAACTACCATCAAAATATCCAGTCAGTGAATCACTCTGGTCCCTGACTACAACTGAGCATTGTGTGCTTAAATCAACCCTAGAATCACCCATTAGAAATTCAAATTTTATGGTAATATCCCAACTTCATCTCACCACAGTAACTCACAGCTCCTGTAGTGTATGCTTGCTCTTGTTGCACCAGCCTAAAAATAGTGTCCAACTTTAGTTCGTCTGCTATCTGTGATGGTTGACTTCAACACTAATAAAAGATATTTAATGTATTTACTATCAGTTATTATTTTGTATTCACATATTCATTTGTGTATTTTGCATTCACAGCTTAACTTATTACAATTAATTCAAATAAAATAAAATTCAAATAAAATTTTAAGATCATACTGGTCTGGAAATAAGGCCATAATCTAGTCTATAATTATTTATATTTTTATTTTTTTAATTTCAGCATATTATAGGGGTAAAATGTTTTGGCTACACGAATTGTTTTTGTACAGTTTTACTCAAAGTTATAAGTGTACATGATCACAAAATAGTGTGCGTTGTACCCTTTAGGTGTGTTTTTGTCCATCTCCTTTCCCACAAATGCTTGATATCCTTTGAGGTTTACTTCCATGTATAAACATGAGTGTTGATTGATTAGTTCCAATTTAATAGTGAGTACATTGGTGTTTGTTTTTCCATTCTTGTGATATTTAACTGAGGATAATAATCTCCAATTTCACCCAGGTTGTTACAGAAGGTATTAGTTCACCATTTTTTATGACTGAGTAGTACTCCATGGTATACATATACCACATTTTGTAATCCACTTATGAATTGATGGACACTTGGATTGATTCCACATCTTTGCAATTATGAATTGTGCTGCTACAAACATTCAGTTCAAGTGTCTTTTTGATAAAATGGCTTTGTTTTTCCTTTGGGTAAATGACCAATGGTGGGACTGCTAGATCAAATGGTAGATCTACTTTTAGTTCTTTGAGATATCTCCAAACTATTTTCTGTAGAGATTGTACTAGTTTACAGCCCTATCAAAAGTGTGTAAGTGTTCTTTTCAATGAAAAAGACCCCAAAGGCAATCACAGCAAGAGAAAAAATAAATACATGGGACCTGGTCAAATTAAAAAGCTTCTGTGCAGCCAGGGAAATTGTCATGAGAGCAAACAGACAATCTATAGAATGGGAGAAAATATTCACATGCTACACATCCGATAAAGGGCTGATAACTGGAATCTATATAGAACTCAGGAAAATCAGCAGGAAAAAAATTAAACAACCTCATTAAAAAGTGGACAAAGGACATTAACAGAAACTTTTGAAAAGAAGACAAGACTAATGACTAAGAAACATAAGAAAAAATGTTCAACATCTCTAATCATCAGGGAAATGAAAATCAAAATCACAATGAGATATCACTTAACTCCAGTGAGAATGGCCTTTATCAAAATGTCTCAAAACAATAAATGTTGGTGTGGATGCTGAGAGACAGGAACACTCATACACTGCTGGTGGGAATGTAAACTAGCACAACCTCTGTGGAAAATAATATGGAGATACCTCAAAGAACTAAAAGTAGAACTACCATTTGATTCAGCAATCCCATTACTGGGCATCTACCCAAAGGAAAAAAAGACATTCTGTAAAAAACACACCAGCACTTGAATGTTTATAGCAGCACAGTTCACAACTGCAAAGATGTGGAAACAATCCAAGTGCCCATAAATACATGAGTGGATGAAGAAAATTTTGTGTGTGTGTGTATATATATGTATATACCACGGAGTACTACTTAGTCCCAAAAATCAATGGCGATCTAGTACCTCTTGTGTTATCCTGGATAGAGCTGGAGCTCATTCTACTAAATGAAGTCTCACAAGAATGGAAAAACAAGCAACACATGTACTCACCATCAAATCGGTATTAACTGATCAATACTTCAGTGCACATATAATAGTAACATTAATCAGCTGTTGGGCAAGTGGGAAGGAGAGGAGGTAATGGGTATATTCACACCTAATGGGTGGGGTGCACAATGTTTGGGGGATGGACACACTTGAAGCTCTGACTCAGGCGGGGCTATGGCAATATGTGTAACCTAAATATTTGTATCCTATAATATGATGAAATTAAAAAAAAAACATATTTGTGTCTTTGGGTCTAAAATGAGTCGTAAACAGCATATTATTAGATCATGTATTTTTTAATTCTTTATGCCAATTTCTGTATGTAATTGATAAGTATTATCAATTTACATTTAAGATGATTACTGAAAATGATGGACTTAATGTCTGTAATTATGCAATTGGCATTATATATTTCTGTTATTTTTGTTCCCCAATTTTTTCACTACTATCTTATTTTGTGTTCAATTGATGTTTTTCTAGTGCATCATTTGATTCCTATGTTATTTATTTTTCAGTATATTTTTTATTTATTTTCTTAGTAGTAACCATGTGATTTAAATTTAGCACATTGAATTTATATCCATCCAGTTTGAACTGAAACTAACTTACCTTCAATAGCACACATTAAATCTGTTCCTGTAAAGCTCTTCTCTTTATGCTATTATGGTCAAAACTTGCATCTTTATATATTTTCCATTAAGTTAGATTTATAATTATCATTTCATGTATTTGTCTTTTTAGTCATAATTGAAACAAAAGAGAAGTTACCAATTAAAAATGCAACCATACTAGCTGTCATGGATTTATCAAATATCTTTTGTATTGATTTCAATAATTGTCTACTGTCCTTTTTTCCCACCTGAAGGACTCTTTTTATCCATTTTGTATGGCAAGTGTGTTAGTAACTTACTCTCTTAGCTTTTATTTATCTTGGATGTCTTAATTTCTCTTTCATCTTTGAAAGTTAATTTTGTTGGATATAGAAGTTTTGGGTGACAATTTATTTGCTTGTTGGTTTGGCTTTTGTTTTTCACTTTAAATTTATTATTCCATTGAATTGTTGTCTCTGATGTTTCTGATGACAAATTATTTTTTAATCTTAGAGATAATTTTTTGTACCTAATGATTCTCACCTTGCCTTTGTCTTTCAGCAGATTGTTAATAATGGTTCTTGGTGTGGATCTCTTTAACTTTATTCTCCTTAGAGATTTTAGACATTTTTATATTTATAGTTGCACATCCTTTATTAAATTTGGGACATTTCGGCTATTATTTCTTCAAATAGTTTTGAATCCTTTTCTTTCTTTTATTTTCATTTTGCAACTCCCATCATGAGTATGTTGGTATGCTTGATGATGTCCAAGCACAGGTCCCTTAAGTTCTGTTTATTTTTTCAAATTTTTTCCTTTTCATCCTCAGACTGGTGAATTTCAATTGCCCTATCTTCAAGTACCCTAAATATTTCTTCTGCCTACTCAAATCTACTATTGTATCTCTACAGTGAATATTTTATTTCAGCTGTTGGACTTTTCAGGACCGGAATTTCCATTTGGTCCTTTTTCATGTATTTTTATCTCTTTATTAATAATCTTTATGTATTCTACATCATTCTTCTTATTGTCTTTGGTTTTTTATACTTCAGTGCTTTGAGCACATTCAAGGTAGTTAATTTAAAGTATTTTTATTGATTCTAATTTCTGCATTTCCTCAGGGATATTTCTGTTGATTTCATTTTTCTTGTAAATGAGACATACTTTTCTGTTTCTCTGTTTGTTTTCTAATATTTGTTGAGAACTATACATGTTTAATATTGTAATGTGATAACTCTGGAAATAAGATTCTCCTTTCTTACTCCAGACAGCTGTTATTATTTATTGAAGGCTACAGTCATCCATTTGTTTAGTCACTTTTCCAAATTATTTGTTCAAAATGGTATTATTCATCATATGTTCCATTTTTTCTTCATTCAGCTAGTGACCTGACTGAAATTTCCCTGATTGCCTGGATCTAAAATTTAAAAGAAAACATTCTGTCTCTTTAAATTCTTTCAACAGATGCTGCCCAGGAAGCTGCATCAGCCTGATGTGTTTGAAACAATAACCAGCCTCTCTGCTAATGTCATAGCGAACTGTCAGTCATATTGAAACACATGACCTGACTTTTGAATAACCAGTTTCTTATTGCCGGCACTGTCATCAGTAGGCAGCATCAGAAATGGGAAATGGCCACTGTTCTCACAGGTATTTGTTATGGGGCCAGGGGAGGGCGTTGTATATATTATATGAAATGTCAATATCCTGAAATTCTGAACACTGAAAATGTTGTCCTAGATGCCAGAGTTCTGAAATACCAAATCTGAAAGTTCTTGGCAGCTCATTAGTTGTTTCAGTATGTTGATTGATTCCTGATCTCTACTCCCCCATTTTCCTTTACATCATTTGGTGCCCTTTTAAAATTTTAAAGTTACTTTGGGAAGTATTCTACATTATGCTTTTGATTAAATTCTAAAGAATTGGCCGGGCGCGGTGGCTCACGCCTGTAATCCTAGCTCTCTGGGAGGCTGAGGCCAGCGGATTGTTTGAGCTCAGGAGTTTGAAACCAGTCTGAGCAAGAGCAAGACCCCGTCTCTACTAAAATTAGAAAGAAATTAATTAGACAACTAAAAATATATAGGAAAAAAAAAAGAATTGTGCATTCATTTGTTTTTTGTTTGTTTGTTTGTTTTTGTTTTTGTTTTTGTTTTTTTTGGTGCCGAAACCCGGGATCGAACCATATTCATTTGTTTTTTAAATCAGACTAATTTCTTTTCACACCTTCCAAACTCTATGAAATTTGTACACAGCCCTACAATTTTCTTGTTCTCATCTCTGATTTTCATCATAAAAATTAAACTAAACTAATAGAAACTAAAAATGTCATTTTGTAATTTTTTTTTGTTCTTGCTACATTCAATATACTCAGATTTCTTTTTTATCTACAAATTTCTATTACCACTGAGTAACATAAATTGTAACTCAATAAAACAATAATAAATTAATGACTGCTGGATGGATGAATGAAAAATTAGTAAATAAGAAGATTCATTTAGGAACCAAAAGATAAATTAAAAAAAAAAAAACAACAATTGTTTTTCCTTGCTGATTTGTCTGAGTTCCTTGTAGATTCTAGATACTAGTTCTTTGTTGGATGTATAGTTTGCGAATGTTTTCTTTCATACTGTCGGTTGTCTATGTACTCTGTTGACTATTTCTTTTGCCGTGTGGAAGATTTTTAGTTTAATTAAGTTTCGTTTATTCATTTTTTTTATTGTATTTTGGGGGGTCTTACTCACAAGTGGGAGCTAGACAATAGGTTGGCATGGTCATACAGAGTGACATAATGGACATTAGAGACACAGAAGGGGAGAGGATGGGAGAAGGGTGACCTGTTGGTTACAATGTATACTATTTGGGTGACGGGTACTCTAAAAGCCCTGACCTGACCACTGTACAATTCATCCATGTAACGGAAAACCATTTGTACCCCCTACATTTGCTGAAATACAGTAATTTAAAATAAATAAATAAAAACCAATTGTTAAGTCCTGCTGCAATAAAATAGTAACTAAACCAATTAATCACCTGAAAAAATGCTTTATGAAAGTGATTGGAAAAGGATCCTAGGAGGAAATAATAAGTGATACAGCTGTAAAGCCAAGAGTCAACGACGTCTACTAGGGAAATTTAAGTGAGTGTGATGGGTGAGCTCCCCTGCACTGGCGGTGGTGATCTGCAGCTGAGTGGACAAATAGTTTGGCATAGAACAAACGGAGGTGACCACATTGTTCTCCCTATTATATGGGAGATAAAATATTTCCAACCAGTTGTTAAATATTTTATAGCTTGAGTGTGAAAAAGAAGATAAGTAATCAGAGCCAAAAGCAGTATCAATTCTTATGGTACATGAAGCAAAAAGAAAGATCTATAGAAAATGAATACAGTACCGTGTAAAGCATAAAAATGTAGCCATCTGACTCACAACTTGGCCATGCAGTTAAGAATCTCATTTTGGAACAAAAGGTATATTGTCCATGTTGAGCTTCTGGCCAAATTATAAATTTATCTCTTAGGTTACCGGAATTTTTAATAAACTAACTTTTGCTGTCTTTTCATTTTGCCTCCTATGCTAGGAGTCTGTAGAAGAAGATTTTTTCCTGAGGTAAGTAATAATGTGTATTTTCATGTTTCAATCATTTGCCAGTGGAATGGTAAATTCAAAAGCAGCAGCAATTTCAGAGAAAATATTTAAGAGAAATTAGAAGTTTAGCAAGTGAAGAAAAAGACACACAAACACTATAATAAAGAAATGCTGGAGGGTAAACAGAAATGACATTAATCCTATCTTGTTTGGATCATTATTTTGAACTTAAAAAAATTTGCAGTGTAGCCCATAAAACTGAATGCAGTGTAAGAGTATGAGACTGACCACCTTACACCTCTTATAATCTAAAAATGCATTACTATTAGTAGCATATTCAATTAAAACATTCTTAAAATGTACATATGGTAAATATTTTATCTATCCTACAGTACATGAGCCGTGACTAAAAATAAAAAATAATTTCATACAATTTAGGATTAAACATTTGACAAGAAATTCGGAGCACCTACAACTGTTACCACTTATTATTTATTTATTGTGTGATTTGTTAGAACTCACCACATGAAAATTCTTTTGAGAAATCTTTATGGAAAGAGCCAGGATTGTACTCAATTCCCCCCCCTCTGAACACACTCAGCATAATGATATTTAACCATCTCATTGTATATTTGAGTTTCTCAAGTGTTTTCAGATTATCAGATAAGAGTTAGTGAAAATATCAATATTATCAACATTGTGCATATCATTGATAAAACTAGACAATAAGCTTATTGGGTTATTGATAGGATTATTCAAAATCCCATAAAGCAACATGAAATTTATATTGCTCTTTTTTATAAATATTTTCATTTGGGAGGAAGTATGAACCTTGACATAAACATAGAGTGCCCTGGTTAGAATGTTCTGATTTCAGACTGTATTATGGAAAGGTGAGAAATTAATCCCTTTGCTCTTTCAAATTCCTATTGAGAGAGTGCATTGTTCATGAGAAATAGTTATTTTAGAGGAAGGCAGAGAGAATGAATTCTAAAATTGGCTTTTTAAACTTCCTAAGACAGTATTGCTTAACAGATTATTTTATAATGTAACTGGATGGATTTTAGGGAGAGTATTGTACTTTCCAAGACATAAATAAAACCTGCAGATAAAAAATGTACTTATCTTTCAGATATGTGCTTAATTTTTAAATGTAGGTAAATCTAGCTAGTGCAACTATATTATAAAATATTTATTTTGACAATAGTCAATTCCCATATTAGTTCATCTTTTAAAAGTTTTAAATATATATTAAATTCTAGACTAATTAATTTGTATTGTTATACACCTTTGCTATTAAATTGCTAAGAATATTTTAGTTGTGATATTTAAGAAAATTACTTATTTTTACATATATTTTTTCATATTTAATTATCAGTAAAAATTGAATATCAGAGTCAGATACAGAGGTTGATCAAAGAATAATATGTCTTTTATCACACTTGTAATTTCAAAAATTATAGCTTTAGCCATTCATTTTGTTATAAATTATGAGAAAAAGTATTGTTCTATGTGTTTTTAATGCTATAAAACTATATGTTATATCAGATGCATAGATTTCCAAACTTATGTTAGTAATATATCTTGGAAAATATATTCTATGTTTTTTCTCGGTAATTTTTTCAATATTTCTGAAAACACATATTAAGACATTCATCTGATTTAAAAAATGAAGTTGTGCTTATACTGTACAGAAATGTCTGAATGATCTTTTTTTAGTGTATTGAACGAAAGCAAAATAAACAAGGTTATAATGAATTTTACCCATGTCTTAGACTTCTTCCTGGCTTTCTAAAATGAGACCTACTTGTTCCCCTGAAACTTGTTCATAATTGTCTGAATCTAAGACACTGGGGAATGTCAAAGATCAATGCTACAGGTTGGCCTCATGATGCTGCTTATGCTTCTATTGATATTGTCTTTAATTAGATACTATTCAAGAAAAATTAAATAGATTTGGTTCAGGCCTCTGTTGGTTAGGTTAATCGGAATGATCAAGAAAGTTACATACTCATATGAAAATTTAAGTTTGGCCAAGAACATGTCAGGCTGAAAGATGGATTATTAGATAATGAGTAAGCTTTCTCTCACTTGCTACCGAAGTACTAAAATCTCCCAAGTTTAGTGTTCTTCTTACACAGTGCAATTAGCTGAGTGGACAAGCTTTCATTTCAGCCCATCTGTGTTGATCCCCTGCAATCTCACTCCCACAGGCCTTGTAAGGCCTGTGGAACTGCTCTAGTTGCTGCATTTTGCACGAATAATAAAGCCTTTTGCCTCTGACCCAGTTATCCCGTGTCTTCTTCAACTATCTATGAAACAGTAGTAGGCTAACTTGTTAGATTGTTAGTATGGCAAAAATCTGAGACCTTGCATAGTTCCAAAATGGAATTTTTAAAAGTAGACTTATCATATTAAGCTTATTCTCAGAGTACTGATTCCCTTGACTAAGCAAAGTATTTTCTTATTCAATAACTTTTTATTTATCCAAATTGGTTTCAAGGCCTTAAACTTCTGATATCCACCAATCTGAAAAATATAAAATTTTCCCAATCAATTTTACATTTTCCATATGGCAACACTAATCTTGAGCCACTCAATCCTAGATCCAAAATCTCCATGAATGTTTCACCACAACCTCTCTCTGTTTAGACACAAGTAAGACTCTATCAAGTTGGTGCTCTTCTTCATGCAGAAGGTAATAAACATGACTGATTCATTAGGTATTATTATTGTGTGTGTGTGTGTGTGTGTGTGTGTATTTAGGAGTTTGGGGATTAACAGTATGTAATGGTTAATTTCAGATATCTATAATTCTACTAAGCTTAAAAAATACTTTCTTAGGTTTTTCTCCCCCAATCTTTCAGATTTTTTCTATGTATTTCCTTAAAATGTTTGACATTCACATTTTAATTGCTTGATATGTTGCCAAATGTAATTGAATTTATTTGAATTATTGCCAGTGTGTTATATGCTAATCCACATTGTTATAGTGTTAACTGAAACCTAAATAATGTGGCAGACCTGATGGATCACTAAAACAGCATCAGTGAATAAATTGTGTAAAATTGTTATTTGGTATCTTATATATGATAAGATTTATTTTTTCTACATTAAACTAATATTAAAAATTATGAAGTTTGAAAAATGATAGAATAAACTACCTTCAGAAAAAAATGCCTTGTCTATTACATAAGAATCCACTCTGCTGCATATATATCAAATTTAATATAACCATCTCCAAAATTCAAGGTAAAATGCTTTTGCAGGATTTTGGCTTTTTTTCATTTCATTTTTACCAATAAGAAGAAGCTGTAATATCCAACACTGAAGAACTACATACTTTTAATATTATCTCTTTATTTTTTGAATTAAGTCTTCACTTTTTCAAATTTGTCATATTGCATAAAATCTATGTACCAATTTATCTTTTTCTTGAAGTTAGTGGCAGAAAGATGATTTCATTATTTTATCAATCAAATGCAAACTCTCTCCACATAAATTCTGCAGGCCAGATTTTTCTTTACAATAGCCATGCTTTCTTCAAGAGAAATAATATGGTTATAGCTCTCTTTCTAAGTATGTTGAGCTTCGATTATAGGCTGCAGTAGAAAATGGCTTTGACTAATACAGAAAAATGTACAAATACAGTCTGAAAACTACTCAATAAATTCCAGTAGGGAATATATCTTCTACCATTCAGTTTAAAAGACTAAATAAATGTTCAAATAATTTAGATAAAATTGAAATTTTTTAATACTCAATTTTAATATATGCTTAATACTTATATACATAGATGATATTTTTAGAGGAGAGAAAAAAGACTGGAAAATGGCAATCAATAATCTGCTTCCAACTTTGTAAAACAATACTGATTTTATCATTCTAGGTCTAAAGCTTATTTAATAATAAATATATGGCAAGAAATAAAACATCACTTAACCTCAGTGTCAAAGAAAGGAAACCAAATCAATCAGGAATTACAAAGTTATCTATCAACATCACTAATTGAATAATCAGATTTTTCAATAGGATTTTATTAACATACATGTATCTCTGTGGAAATAGACTATCTTTAGTCAAAAGAGGAAAAATGGTATGTTCAGGTGTTAAATATTTCAACACAGTTTTACATACAGCAAAAAAAATAATTTTGAATCATGTATAGCTAATGAGTGTCAAGATTGGATAACCTGAGGAAAAGAGTGAAAATGTCGAAATCAAAATGGAGTTATTAGTGTTAATAAAACCCTGACAAATACAGTTGTGAAAAGCCATGAAGAGAAGGTTCTTATGCTTGTATGCCTAATAACAGAAGCTATCATACAAGACTGCAAAAACCACAGCCTTGCATAAAGGCCACCACAATGTTTACACAAAAATG
The DNA here is from genome assembly GCA_963575035.1 of Avahi laniger. Lineage (NCBI taxonomy): Eukaryota > Metazoa > Chordata > Mammalia > Primates > Indriidae > Avahi > Avahi laniger. Next base: position 10,949 of record CAUYSK010011244.1, on the reverse strand, counting down.
ACTTCCCTGATGACATTTTCCTAGCAACAACCTGTCCAACATCACTCTGGCATCACCCTGCTATTGGTCTTTGTAACCAAGGATAATTATTTAAAAACAATTATGTAGTTCTCCTCATTTTTTTCTTTGAAAACTTTTGTTTTCCTTTAATTTCCTGAGCATACACATAGTTTATTACAACATACATATTCCCATTGCAATGCTCTATTCTAAAATACACATCTTTTTTTTTAGAGAGTCTCCTTCTGTTTGTCATTTAGGTTGACAGAAGCAAGTCCAATAATCTATTAAAGCAAGCGTACTATTCATTGTTGATAGAGATAGTTTATGACAGCTGATCAGGTGAGAAATGTGCTGAAATTACAAAAATCTAAATGAAAAGACTGTCTAATTGCTCTGGCAAGCACTTCCAGCACTATGTTGAATAGAAGTGGAGTTAGTGGGCAATCTAGTCTAGTTCCAGTTCTAAGTGGGAATGCATTCAATTTTTCCCTGTACAATAAGATATTGGCTGTGGTGTTATCATATATGGCTTTAATAATTTTAAGGTATCTATGCCTATTTTGTTAAGAATTTTTAATCATAAAAGTGTGCTGGATTTTGGCAAATGCTTTTTCTGCATCTATTGGAAAATCATATGGTCTTTGTTCTTGCTTTTATTTATGTGATGAATTGCATTTATAGATTTGCGTATGTTGAACCAACTTTGCCTCTCTGGGATAAAGCCCACCTGGTCATGATGGATTATTTTTTTGATGTGCTGTTGGATTTGGTTTGCTAAGATTTTGTTGAGGATTTTTGCATCTATATCCATGAGAGATATTGTTCTGTAGTTTTCTTTTTTTGTTCTGTCATTTCCTGGCTTTGATATCAAGGTGATATTGGCTTTATAGAATGAGTTGAGGAGGATACCATTCTTCTCAGTGTTGTGGAATAATTTCTGTAGTACAGGTATGAGTTCTTCTTTGTAAGTTTGGTAAAATTCAGGTGTGAACCCATCTGCTCCAGGACTTTTTTGTTGTTGGAAGATTTTAAATTGCTGCTTTAATTTCTGTGCTTGATATTGCTCTGTTCAGGAATTTTATTTCTTCCTGATTGAGCCTAGGAAGTGTGTACATTTTTAAATATTTGTCTATTTCCTCAAGATAGAGAAATTAAGAGTGTCCAAATGGGAGCAAAAGTGTTCAAACTCTCACTCTTTGCTGGCAATATGCTATTATATCTAGAAAATCCCAATGATTCAACCAAGAGCCTCCTGTAATTGATAAATGAATTCAGTAAAGTCTCAGAATACAAAATCAATGCACACAAATCAGTGGCATTCATATATGCCAATGACAGTCAAGCTGAACTGTTTGATTTGCATATACAACATGGGAAAATCAAAGACACAACACCTTTGACAATAGCATCAAAGAAAATTAAATATTTAGGAATATATTTAATGAAGTAAATCAGAAACCTGTATAGAGAGAACTACGAAATGCTGAGAAAAGAAATTGTAGAAGATGTAAAGAGATGGAAAACCCAACCATGTTCATGGATTAGCAAAATCAATATTGTTAAAATGCCCATACTACCTAAAGTGATCTACTGAATTAATGCAATCCCTTTCAAAATACCATCACATTTTTTACAGATCTAGAAAAAGTAATTCTACACTTCCTATGGAACCAGAGAAGACTCCATGTAGCCAAAGCAATCTTAAGCAAAAAGAACAAATTTGGAGGCATCAGTCTACCAGACTTTGAGCCTCATTACAAGGTTATAGTAACAAAACAGCATGGTACTGGTACAAAAACAGAGATACAGACCTTTGGAACAAGACTAAGAACCCAGATATAAAACCATACTCATATTGCTATCTAATCTTTGACAAAGCACAAAAAAATGTACACTGGGAAAAGAATCTCTATTCAATAAATGGTGCTGGGAAACTGGATAACCACATGCAGAAGATTGAAACTGGTTCCCCAACTCTCACCTCTCACAAAAATTAACTCATGAGGGAAAACAGACTTAAACCTAAGGCAAGAAACCTTAAGAATTCTAGAAGAAAATGTTGGAAAAACTCTTATAGACACCAGCCTAGGCAAAGAATTTATGAAGAACCCAAAAGCAATCACAGAAGTAATAAAAATAAATAAATGGACCTGGTCAAATTAAAAAGCTTCTGCACAGCCAAGGAAACTATCATTAGAGTAAATAGACAACCTACAGAATGGAAAAAAGTATTTGCATTCTACACATCCGATAAAGGGCTGATAACAAGAATCTATATAGAACTTGAGGAAATCAACAAGAAAAAATCAAACAAGCCCATCAATAAATGGGAAAAGGACATGAACAGAAACTTTTCAAAAGAAGACAGAATAATGGCCAGCAAACATATAAAAAAGTGTTCAACATCCGCAATCATTAGGGAAATGCAAATCAATACCACAATGAGATATTATCTAACTCCTGTGAGAATGGCCTTTATCAAAAAGTCCCCAAACAACAAATGCTGGCATGGATGTGGAGAGATAGGAACACTCTTACACTGCTGTTGGGACTGAAATTAGTACAACCCCTGTGGAAAGTAATTTGGAGATGTCTCAAAGTGCTAAAAATAGAAATACCATTTGATCCACCAATCCCAGTACTAGGCATCTACCCAAAAGAAGAAAAAGACATTCTATAATAAAGACATCTGCAGTTTATATTTACGGCAGCACAGTTCACAATTGCAAAGATGTGGAAACAACCCAAGTGCCCATCGATACAGGAGTGGATTAATAAAATGTGGTATATGTGTACCATGGAGTACTATTCAGCTGTAAGAAACAACGGTGATATAGCATCTCTTGTATTTTCCTGGATATAGCTGGAGTCCATGCTACTAAGTGAAGTATCCCAAGAATGGAAAAATAAGCAACACATGTACTCACCAACAAATTTATTCCCCTGATCAACACCTAAATGCACATATGCGAATAGCATTCATTAGGCATCAAGCAGATGGGAGGGGGAAGCAGGGGAGGTTATATACACACATAATGAGCGTGATGCACACCATCTGGGATATGGGCATGCTTGAATCTCTGACTCAGGGAAGGAGTGAGGGCAAGGGAAACATATGTAACCTAAACATTTGTACCCCATAATATGCAGAAAAAAAACAATGGTGAACCAGCACCTCTTATATTATCCTGGATAGAGTTTGAGCCCATCTTTTGAAGTGAGGTATCACAAGAATGGAAAAACAAGCACCACACGTACTCACCATCAAATTGGTACTAACTGATAACACTAAGGTGCTCACATAGTAGTAATATTCATCAGGTGCTGGTCAGGTAGGAGAAGTGTGGGGGTGGGTAAACTCACAACTAATGGATTCAGAGTGCATTGTATTGGGGAAGGGCATGCTTATAGCCCTGGCTTGTGTGAAGCAAAGGCATTATATGTAACCAAAACATTTGTACCCCCATAATATTTTGAAATAAAAAAAAATACCTTCCAGAGTCAAGAAGTTAGTGAAGTTAAACAGAATCAGACCAATAGACCAATTCTAAGTATTCAAGTAAATTTATTACGGTAATGTGCTGCATGACAATGTTTTTGTCAAGGACAGACCACATATCTGACAGTGTTCCCACAAAAGACTGAAAAATTCCTATCGAATAAGTGACATCATATTGTCATAATCTCATAGCACAACACATTACTCACGTTTGCGGTGATGCTGGTGTAAACAAACCTACTGCACTGCCAGTCGCATAAAAGTATAGCACATCCAATTATGTATGGTACATAATACTAGATAAGGATAATAAAGTGCTGCGTTACTACTTTATGTATTTACTATGCTATCCTTTTAATCACTATTTCAGCATGTGCCTTTATAAAAAATGTTCACACTGTAAAACAGCCTCAGTCAAGTGTTGAATGAAGTATTCCAGTAGAAGGTATTGTTATCATAGGAGATAACAGTTTCATGTGTATCCCACTGAAAACTTCCCAGTGGGACAAGATGTGGAGGTGGAAGACAGTGAAATTGATGATCCTGACCCTGTGTAGGTCTAGCCTAAGGTGAACGTTTATGTCTTAGCTTTTAACGAAAAGTTTTTAAAATTCAAAAATAAAATTTCAAAAATAGAAAAAATCATACAGAATATGGGTATAAAGGAAACATTTTGTACAGCTGTACAATGTGTTTGTGTTTTAAACTATGTATTATTACAAAAGAGTCAAAAAGTTTAAAAAGATTATAAAATAAAAAGTACAATCAACTAAGGTTAATTTATTATTAAGAAAGAAAAATATTGTGCATATATTTAGTGTAGCCTATGTCTACAGTGCTTATAAGATCTACAGTAGTGTATAGTGATGTCTTAGGTCTTCATATTCACTCACCACTCACTCACTGGCTCACCCAGAGCAACTTCTAGTCCTTCAAGTTCCATTCTTCGTTAAGTTCCCTAAAAAGATGTACCACTTCTTATCTTTTATAACGTATTTTCACTGTACCTTTTCTATGTTTAGATATGTTAGATAAACAAATACTTGCAATTGTCTGTAATATTCTGTACAGCAAAATGCTGTATAGGTTTTTAGCCTAGAAGCAATAAGCTATACCAAATAGCCTAGATACGTACTAGGCTATAGCGTCCAGGTTTGTGTAACCACACTCTAAGATGATCACGCAACAATGAAATCACCTAATGACACATTTCTCAGAATATATCTCTGTTGTGAAGTGACACATTCACAGATGGGGTGACTACATTACTTATGACTTATAGCTTGTATCCAGGTACAGAGAGACTTGATTACAAGATTTAGGAATTTAGCATTCTTTAATTTGGGATAATACCGAAGTATATAACAAGCATACATTAATTTTACACACATGTGCACACTCATACATGAGGAGTCTTCAAGAAGTTCATGGAAAATGCATATTATAAAAAATATATGCATGAATTTCAAAACTTTTTTGCACAAAAATGAACTCATACTAACTTGTTATAACATGTCTGAACAGGATCTAGTTTGAGGCACTAACAAGGATAAGACATTAGTTTGAAACGAACTCTGATAGAGTAACATGAATTCTGCTAAAACTGAAGCAAGAACAAATACCAAATTTATGATGAAACTTGGGTGAAAGAATGATGAAATCATTCTTCATTGATGCTTTATGAAAACCTTATGGGGACAATGTCCCAAAGAAATCAGCAGTTTACAAATGGATAACTCATTTTAAAAAGAGATGGGACTATGCCGAAGATGAAGCCCACAGTGGCACATTACCCATGTCAGTTTTCAAGGAAAAAAATCATTTTATTTCTGCCCTAATTGAAGAGTACTGATGATTAACAGCAGAAACAATAGCCAACGCCATAGATTTTTCAATTGGCTCAACGCATACAATTCTGACTAAAAAATTAAAGTTAAAAAAACTTTCCACTTGATGGGGGTCCAAAACATTGTGCCCATATCAGCTGCAGGCAAGAGCAGAGCTTTTAATGGAAATTTCAAACATGTGATATGAAGATCCTGAGGCATTTCTTCAAATAATTGTAACATAAGATGAAACATGACTTTAAAATATGATCCTAAAGACAAAGAAAAATCAAAGCAATGGCTACCAAGAGATGGAAGTGGGCCAGTCAAAGCAAAAGTGGACTGATCAAGGGTAAAAGGCATGGCAATAGTTTGGGGGATGCTCAAGGCATTTTTATTGTTTTTATTTATCTATTTATTTATTTTTATAGATTTAGGGGTACTGTGCAGTTTTGTTACATGGATATATTGTGTCTTGGTGAAGTCTGGGCTTTTTTGTAACAATCACCTAAACAGGTACATTGAACTCTTAGGTAATTTCAAATCCCTCCCACCCTCCCACCTTTCTGAGTCTCTCATGTCTATCATTCCACTCTCTGTGTCCATGTGTACACATTATTTAGCCCCCACTTATAAGTGAGAACCTACTGTATTTGACTCTCTGTTTCTTAGTTATTTCACTTAAGATAATAGCCTCTAGTCCCAGTTACGTTGCAGCAAAAGACAGGATTTCATTTTTTTTTTATGACTGAGTAGTATTTTATAATACATATCTACCACTTTTTCTTTATCCAATCTTCTGTTGATGAACACTTAGGCTGATTCCGTATCTTTGCTATTCCAAACAGTGCTGCAATATACATATTATATAAAAATATCTTTTTGATATAATGATGTATTTTCTTTTGGTAGATACTCAGTAGTGGGATTTGTGTATCAAATGGTAGTTCTATTTTTGGTTCTTTGAGAAATCTCCATATTGTTTTCCATAGAGGTTGTACTAATTTATATTCTCACCACCGGTGTATTAAGTTTTTCTTTTCTCTGCATCCTTGCCAACATCGGTTATTTTTTCAATTTTTAATAATAGCCATCCTGACTGGTGTAAGATGGTATTTTATTGCAGCTTTAATTTGCAGTTCTTTGATAATTAGTGATATTGGAGCATTTTTTCATAAGCTTGTTGGTCATTTGTATGTCTTGTTTTGAAAAGCATTTTGCTTGTTAACTTTCTGGAAGGCCATTGAATGATCTGTTTATAACGAGAGTGTTTTGAGAAAATTAAAAAAAGCTTTAGCAGAAAAACATCTAAGAAAACTTTAGCAGAGAGTTTTTCTGTACCATGACAATGCTTTTGCTCATTCCTCTCATCAAGCACAGGCAATTTTGCAAGATTTTCAATAGAAAATCATTAGGCATCCACTTTACATTCCTGATTTGGCTCCTTCTGACTTCTTTTTGTTTCCTAATCTTAAAAAAAAAAATCATTAAAGGTCACCCATTTTTCTTCAGTTAATAATGTATAAACAACTACATTGACATAATTAAATTCCAAGAACCCTCAGTTCTTTGGGGATGGACTAAATGGCTGATATCATGGAACAAAAATATCTTGACTTTGATGGAGCTTACGTTGAGAAAAAAAATTATTTTTTTTAGTTTTATCTTTTCTTTCCATTATTCCAAAAACTTTTTGAAGTCCCCTTGTATATGTGTGTGTGTGCGCGTGTGTGTGTGTGTGTGCGTGTGTATAAATATAAATATATATATCCTCTTCAAGGAAGATTTAAATATAGAGAATGAGCAACACGAATCAAGAAACCAAGAAAAGAAAGGCTGGATAAACTCTCCCCAGATATCCAGATATCAAGCACAGAAAGCAGTAGCAAGAATGATTTTTGAAATGGGGTCTGCATCTCTTGAAGCAGCAGATAATGATGCAATCTCTTCAATGATCCCAAAAGCATGACTAGACTATGGGTGGGACTATTACTATGGGCAAATGCGCATGTCTGCCGGGTAGAGTAATGCAGAGTGAAAAGTTGGGTATGTGCTAATGTATTAGCTGTTCGCTGTAGTTTACTGATTTCAGTCTAGAAGCCATGATATATGTTGTAGGATTTTGAATGCCATTTTAGTAAAATAAAGTTGATTTGGATATATCTAACACCTGTCCATAATTCTTAGGTGAGCCCAGCAGAAATATCTACTATTATGGGGTAAATTGTAATATATCATCCCAAGGACTAGGGAAATTATCCTCAGGGTAGCTGAAGTCAGAGGAACTGAATGAAAATTCTAAATTGTAGACCATGGGGAAAGTAGGTTATAAGTGGTGAAATGAACCTAAATGTCAAGACTGTGGGGGTGGCAAAACTGACATGAAAAATATAAATCAGGAAGATAGAAGCTCAGAATGTGGGGAACAATTCAGGATGAACTGTATAAAAGAGGTTCAAGCAAGTGATTTTATGAGTAAGCGCAAGGAAAATGTTAGAGGTCCATTTTTAGATTTGCCAGCTATATAGTGTAGGAGTATGCTGGATAGATCAAAGGAATCATGCAGAACTGGTCAGAATGTATGGCAGAATGTCAAACTTTATTCACACAAAAGTGTAATGTGTTGGAGCCTCACTTTTATACCATCCCTGGAGACCAGGTTACAAGATATCTCAGATTTGACATTTATAGTAAATACAGCACATCAAAATTAAACTTCAGTTTTGAATTTCAAAAATGTTATTTCCATTACATAAGAATATAATTATTTCAAGTCAATAACTATGTACAGAATATCACATACATTTTCTTTTTTAATACTTAATAAATTTTGTAGTGAGTACCATTATCTCTCCCATTTTAAAGATGAAAAAACTGATCATTAGACTTAAAACACCTTGGAATGTAAAAGAGCTAGCAAGTGGCATAAACAGGATTCTCTTCCAGGACTGTATGTCTGAGCTCCTAACTTCTTTATTGTATATTGTACTAATAATGTGATAAAATTATAATGTCTTTTTATCTATATTTCCTTGGGCTGAGAAAGATAAATCTAGAGAAGACAGACTCATAGTAAGAAGTAACCTTTTTGTTTCAGGCAATGAAGTATTTGTTCTCATAAAAAATGTCAGAGTTGAGGTCACATTAAATTACTTGTACAGTGGAATGAACATGAAATTATTATTTAAGGTAAGTTCATGTATTGCCTCCACTTTTTTTTCTGAAACACTTGCTCAGTCAAGTACATATTACTTCTATAAAAAGGAAGTAAAAGTTCTATTAAGTACATATGAAATCACACTATCAAAAAAACTACGAACATACATTTTTAGGTTCAGAGAAATCTCAAGTTCATTAACTTAGTACAAGGATATTGTACTTCTGAGCTCTCCAAACACAATCTCAAAAATAAATATATTCTGGATAAATAAAACTATGGAAGGTATTTTTATATTAAAAGTTTTATTCTCTCTCCTGTAGTATACAAAGACTTGAAAATGAGGAAATACACAAATAAATGTAATCTCTAATTCTTTTGTTATATTCTTGTTTTAAGATGTACTAAAGGACTTTAAAATGCACTTATGTATGTCAAAGTATTAGTAAAGAACAAGTTTATGCAGAAAATAGTGATCAGAAAGAGTCTTCTTTAAGCATTGCTTTTGGTGCTATGATTGAGACAATAGTTGGGTAATTAAGGCATAGAGGGCATGTACATTAGATTTTATTTTTCATTTTTACAATAGTTTTTTTTTCATTTTTTACAGCATAATAAGCATTTTGATGAAAAAGAAAAGTGTACTCACGTATACGATAAACATATATCACATATGAATTTTGTAATGTCCTAAAGGATTTATTTGCCAGTTTTTACCAAGATTTCTATTATGATATCCCCCCTTTTGCTTTTTGTGGTTTCAGTTACTCACAGGTAACTGATGGTCAACCTCAGTCTAAAAGTATTAAGTGGAAAATTTCATAAATGAATAATTCATAAGTTTTAAACTTCAACCATTCTGAGTAGCATGATGAAATCTCATGCTGTCCTGCTGTCCTGCCCAGGATGTGACCCATCCTTTGTCCAATCCAGCATATCCACTCTGTCTACACTACCCACCTGCTAGTCACTTATGACAGTTGCTGCATCACAGTGCTTATATTCAGGTAACCCTATTTTGCTTAATAATGGAACCAAAGTGCAAGAGTTCTGTGCCTAACTTATGAATTAAACTTTATCATTGGTATGTATTTATAGGAAAAATAACATTGTATATACAGGATTTGGTACAGTCCGTGGTTTCAGGCATCCACTGAACGTCTTGGAATGTATCCCCTGAGGACAAGGGGGTACTACTGGTAGTTTGAACTACTCTGGTTTTGCTTTTGTTATTTGTGGAATGCTTAGTGTATGTTATGTGCTACATATCTTATTTAATCCTCATCAAAATCCTATGAGATAAGTATTATTTATTTCTATTTTAGTTTTATGAGCATATTCCTCATGTCCCACAAGTGTAAAATGTAAATACAAAAATAAATAAATAAATGAAATTAAATTAAAAATAGATCGTTTTTATTTTGCAGCCTTTTCTGGCTTCACTCACTGTCTGCTAAAAGCCCATCATACCCGCCTCCATGGAAAATAGTTATTCATGAATTAGTTTCCTTGTTTTATCCCACAGGGATTCCTGTCCACATAATTCTAAAATAACCAATGTATTCCTATCTACTTCATAGGATTTGTTTCTTTTAAGATTTATATAAGATGTATGTAAGAGAACATACTTTTTATGTTGATATAACCTGTAAAGTACAACTATTAGATTACATAATCAGCATAGATTTTTAAAATTGAAAACTTTCTATTTTCACTTCACCAAATTAATTTTTCTTTCTGTTCGGATTTAACTGATCAACACATAAGTGCACATATAAGAATAACATCTATTGGATGTTGGGCAGGGGGCAGGGGGGAGGAGGAAGGAGGGGACCGGTATATGCATACACAAAGAGTGCAATGCGCACCACCCGAAGGATGGACATATTTGAAACTCGGACTGGGGGCGGGCCAAGGGCAACATACGTAACCTAAACATCTGTACCCCTATAATATGCTGAAATAAAAAAAAATAGATGGTAATAATTATCTAAACTTTTGAGTTCGGACTCAGTCAAAAGCAGATACCAGATTCAGGAAAATGAAACACTAACTTCAGTACTGATCAAGATTTCTAATACTTCTCCCCAAGTCTAGGCATTGGAAGAGTGTGGGGGTATAAAGGTGAAAACTTTGTTCAGAACCAGCACCTCACTCACACTTATTAAATCTCAATAAAGTGATGAGAGAATAATTGAGCAGCAGACCTACCTCCTGAAAGCAAGTTTGAGCACTGACTCTCTCTCACAAACTTATTTTATAATACGAAGCACGATCAAAGCACCACATCCAAGCCTTTGTGCAAGCCCATCTGAAAAAGATACCAAAAGCACACTATGAGCTCTGTCATAATTCAGCTAAAGAACTGAGCTAGGCATGTCAGTTGCATATCAACACAAGTCAACTGGTGAAAACAGTCAATAGCCTTATATTAAACCATCCAGTGACCTGCCTTCATTCATTC